>JAGKTI010001241.1:0-16907 GCA_018397915.1 Birgus latro | reverse complement strand
GAATCTTCACTTGGTAACTAATGAGGACATCAAGAGGAAAGCCTGCTGGAATAAGCGTATTGACTCACAAGGGAAATACTTAGTAAGGGACTTCTCTCTTTATATATAAGTTTTGTAAAATGGTAAATGTAGCAATAGTCTTTAATTTTTTTAACATACCTAAAAAGAAATCTGTAACCAGTTAACTGTGTCGTTATAACGTGGATATGTGAATGTCATCATCATTGTTGTCGTCATTAATGCTGTTGCTACTGCCACCTTTGCCATCACCACAGTTATAGTCACAACCACTGCTACCGACATTCTCACCTGTCTTTTTTGGCCCAGTGGTAGGACTGGGTTTTAAATTTAGAGTGTTATCATCAATCATGATCATCATAGCTTATTTTCCCACCTATGGATAAAGAGATGTAGGGTCAGGAAAAAAAAATACCAAGTGTCACTGTTTAGGTCACACTTAATCACTCGCCATTCAACCACAGGAAACCAGACATCATACAGGCAAGAATATCCACATCACTTACCCACTTCACATTACTGATCACCCGGAGCCAGTCTGATGGAGATCACATCACTCAGGAAAAAAGAAACAGCAATACAGTTAACCCGCCCTGTCTCCGCGACGTACAGCGTACATCGCAACTTATTTTTTCACGCTGAGACCCAAAGACTTGAATCGTACGTTCTGCAATTGAAAGACCCGTCGATTGCACATTTTTCAAGTTTCGCGGAAGATTTTTGGTAGGCATATGTGGGAGACTTTCCTCTACCCCCAGCCAGGAAGCGACACTGCCTGACCTTGTGTAACCCCCTCCTCGGGGGTGTGCGCCATTTTCTCGCAACTCACCTGTTAGCAATGACCTGGCCAGTAAAGACATGTAGCACCAAAGTCTCTCTGATGACAAAATTCAAGGCGAAAGTGATTCGCGATGTGGAGGACAAAGATTACGTGGCACCAAACTTAGTAATGAACAGAAGTAATGAGGAAGTAACGTTGCCAAGGTAGGTGCGGTATGTTGATGTGTTTGATGTGTGAACAATGCTTATATCACCTATATTATTGTGAGAAAACCAATATACTCTTGTACTACGTGTAAATTTGTACCAAATAAATAAATATCTACTTGGCTGAGTGGTTTTTGTTAAGTTTCCCTCGCATAGGGAGCGTCTTGTATGGAGCACAGCTTCATAGAAAGCAGTATCCAAGTGAAGGGCCTCTCACCTGTTTAGGTCATTTTTTACTTCAGGTGAGTGCTTTCTCACTGAAATTTCAATGTTTCTCACTAAAAGTGGAGGTTTGAGCTAAAAAAGACGGGTTGAAAATTGGTCGAGTTCTGGGGGAGGTTTGGGTAAGAAAGTGGTCGGTACGGGGCGCCTTAATTGGTTACTCATGGGACAGTTGAGTGCAGACGTACTGGTTTGAACTCTAATATTCTTAGATTGTGTCATAATTTCAGACAGTCTAATTCATTGTGTGCAGGGATGTACATGTATGAAAGGTCAAAGAACCTTTAGCACATAAATAATCGTTCAGAGTGTGACAAGATTTTGTGCAATGAGTGAAATAAGTGGTTGGGATCAATCAAGGTCAGGATTAGTTAAAAACATGGCACTGTTGAGTGGGATGTTATACCTCTGTCACACTAGAGTTGCGATGCCACGGCAACCTGAAAAGTAAAAAAAGTGGTCAGATCACAGTGAGGTCTCTGAAAAAAGTCCAAACATCTGAAAATATTAAACCCAAGTAGAGTTCAATAAGAGGTTACTGCCATCTAGTCAATCCTCAGGCATCCCTACGGCGACCCATGCATCCACGTCCCGACCTATAAGTAGAGTTCAGTGCAAGCCCAAGTAGATTTGTGCGAGCTCCAGGCTAACAAGTCGACCTCACTGCATCCCCGCTGCATCCTTAGCGCATGCACAGTGAGATGTCAGTGTCCGTGCGGCGAGCATAAATATAGAGGTGATTTACAGAGCTTGTCATCTCAACTTCAGTTGTTTTTCAGTGCACGTTTTTCAACTTCATGATAGGGAAGCAGCCAAAGAAGGCACAAGGGAATGCTCCACCACCCAGAGGCAAGGGCAGGGGACCGTCTCTCAGTTCCTCTCCTTCAGAGCCATCACGTGATGAAGAAGAGCACGTTTTCAACTTCATGATGGGGAAGCAGACAAAGAAGGCACGGGGAATGCTCCAGCACCCAAAGGCAGGGGCAGGGGACCCTCTACCAGTTCCCATCCTTCAGAGCCATCAGGTGGTGAAGAAGTCCAACCCATCCAAGAAGGAATGGAAGCTGATGCTGCAGAGAACAGCAGTGCTGCATCATCCAGGGATGGGAGGCCAGCTGCCACCCAGGAGTCTTCAAAGAAGAGACCCAAGAAGGCTTTTGATCTGGCACGTACAGGAGGAGCTGATGGCTGATTGGATAAGAAGCAATGATTGCCTGTACAACAAAAAACTGTTCATGTGTGGATGCTGATGCTGTACTTATACCAAATGTGTGTGTGCACATGTATCAAAGTGGGGTCGCACTAGGGATGCACTGCGGACGCACTACGGTCTTAGTAAGAAGGCAATGGTCTCCGTGGAAATGCCCTGGGGTCATCCTATGTTCGAAAACAACCCCATAACTCGCAGTAATGATCCAGTGAGGATGCAGAAAGGTCTACTTAGGCTCTTAGTGGCATCTACCTGAACATAGTAAGTTCTACTTAAACTCTACTTAGGGTCGCAGAGGGGAGATCTGGCGAACCCAAGTATATCTATGCAGCCCTAAGTAGAGTTCAAGTAGAGGTTCCTGTGATCAGGTAGACGGCAGTGAGATGCCAGGGCGACCCTAGTGTGGTCTACTTCGAGCTGACACCTCAGCAACCTCGTACTGCAAGCTGACACCTCAGCAACCTCAGTCCAATGGATTTGAGCAGGTCCAAAACACTCGCCACGCCAAGGCGACCTGAGGAGATCATGGAGACCCTAACACGACCTAGGTAGAGTTCAGAGCGATGCTAAGTAGATCTGTGGGTACTTACGGCGAGTTTCCCTTTTTTTTTTTTTTTTTTGGTCGCAGAGGGCTCGCAATGGCATTGCAGCTTTGGTGTGACAGGGGTATTAGAGGTAAATACAAGATGGATTACACATGTGAGACCTACAAAGGTAATGTTAAGAAGAAGGATGAAGCTTTACTATGCAATCTTTGTGAACTGTGGCATCACATCACCTGTGAGGATGTGGCAATGAAGGTCTATGAGGTTTTAAGAAAGCATGAGATTGATACAGTTGTGGTGGTGGTGGTTGTTATGGTGGTGGTTGTTGTGGTGGTGGTTGTTGTGGTGGTGGTTGTTGTGGTTGTTGTGGTGGTGGTCGTTGTGGTTGTTGTTGTTGTGGTGGTGGTGGTTGTGGTTATGGTGATGGTTGTAGTGGTGGTGGTGGTTGTGGTGATGGTTGTTGTGGTTGTTGTTGTGGTTGTTGCTGTTATGGTGGTGGTGGTGGTTGTTCTTGAGGTGGTGGTGGTGGCTGCTGCAGTTGTGGTGGTGGTTGTGGTGGGGGTTATGGTTGTGATGATGCTGTTGTGGTTGTTGCTGTGGTGGTTGTTGTTGTTGTGATGGTGGTGGTGGTGATTGTTGTTGCGGTGGTTGTTATGATGTTGTTTCTGTGGTTGTTGTTGTTCTGGTGGTTATTGTTGTGATGGTGGTGGTTGATGTGGTGGTGGTTGACATACCTGCTATTATATTTGTGGGAAATAGTTTCCCCAAGAGCAGTTGTACTCTTTACTTTTTAAAATAGTTGTCCCTTTTGAAAACAGAGGAAGATCATTCGAGTGGTTTTTTAACCCAGAGATTACGTTTTAGTTAAAAATTCTTATTATTAATAAATGAAATGCTACTGCATTTAACACTTGTGGACGACTATATTGTAAATACCTGTAAATACTTGGGAATTCGCCAATGACCTGACTGCGCTTGCGTAGTAGGATGATGTGTATCCCGACAAGAAAACAGAGGGAGGCTTAATACATTCACATAGATGAAGTGATTATTTGGCTTTAGTTTTATTTTAAACAGAGATTAAATTAAGTTAGATTTACCTTGTATATTTCATGAAGCTATTCAACAGTATTTAGCTAATTGTAATTAAATAATAGTTTGCATCTCTGAATCATATAAGGGAAGAGAGACTCGCCATTTTATCACTGTTCCTAAAGCTCATCTGAGCTGCATCTTGTAAAAATCACACCTAAGGACGTTTCGATAGGCCCAGACAAACTGACCGAGACCTCATGCCCGTCATTATCTGTTATTCCGACATTACCTAGCTAAATAACCTTTATGATTTGGCCAAATCGGGGGGACTAGCTAAGATATAAGGAGATAATTACTGGTGAGTTAGAGTATCAATTATACCATAATTTCCTAAGAGACTTCTATTATTTAAATTTAGTACTGGTCGTGTTTAGACTAAGACTTGTCAGAGAAAAGGAGTGTATAAAATTTCTGATATTTTGGTGACCCAAGTGAGGAAACAGATGTGTGCAGAGGCATTAAACGAGTTCAAGGTAGCGTTTGTGCAAAATAGTTTATTTCTGCATTCCATAGAGGTAGCGGACACTGAAATACGTATCTACAGGGCTTCTGGCGGAAGGGCAAGTTCCTTTTCTGATGATGAGCTGCTAAATACAGTGTTCGACTGGGAGCATGATCGTACTTTCCTTTTCCTGGGAGGAAATGATATTTATGAAGACGTGAAAGTTAATGAAATTGTTGAAAACATTTTGGCCATCGTAGGAGCCATTGAAGGTTCATGTAAATCCTCGGTAACCATGATCCTTCTTGAGCCTAGAAACTTGCCATATGGTTCACAAGTTTGTGATGGTACATATTAATTAGTTAGCATGGCCGTGAATAGGAAGTTGCATAGGATATGTAAGGGAAAGGGTTTTATCCACTTTAATACACAACCCTTCCAGGCAATTCTAAAGGCCGATGGTATACATTGGAATCACCATGGCAGAGATGCGGTTCTGGCGAAATTTATAAATTACATTGAACTAACCCGACACATCCCAACCGATTTCCAACCTACGATACCACAATATCCCGAGCATTTTGGGGGAAAATTTTTATTGGCTCAAATCTTCGCTTCTGGTGAGAAACATTGAAAATTCATAAAGAAATCGCCATCCTGTGCTTAAAACTGTTGATACAGGTGTCATGCAACCTTATGTTTTCCTTCTTTTTCAGGGTACCTGGCTGAAGAAAACGAACTATGGAAGAGTTAACTAATTCAAGCCACTTTCAGTAACATATTTATTTATGTATTTGGTACGAATTTATGTGTAGTAACAGACTATATTGGTTTTAACACATTTATATAGGCAAAAGAAGCATTGTTCAGTCACCAAACACATTCACATATGGCACCTTCATTTATGACATTACCACTTTACCACTTCTGTTTGTTTCTGGTTCTAGCTTCTTTAATTCTTTGTCGTCTACCTCAGGAATCACTTTCACTGTGAATTTCGTCATTGGAAAGATCGTGGGGCAACATACCTTTACTGGCCAGCTTACTGCTAAGAGGTGAATTGCCCAGTGTGGGGGGAGGGGGGGAGGGGGTTAGGTGAGCAGTATCCCTGCTTGTTACCAGGTAGAGGAAGATCTTCCACATATCCCTACAAAAAAACACCCATGAAACTTGAAAATTGTGCAAATTATAACCTTTGCAATTGCGCGACGTACCCATACGTCGATGGGTGTAGCTGTGACAAAACATCGCAATGTACCCATACGTCGATGGGATTCCTCGGGTTAAAGAAAGAACAATCCTATGCTGTACAGGCTATGAGTGGTTCAATGCTATATTTTAGATACCAACTAGTTCCGAGCTCAGGGAAATTTAGTCTTTCTGTCTGAGACTCAGCTGTCTGAGGCAACTGACAGCAAACCCTTTTCTGTATCCTCCTACTTTCTCTATACTCATTTCAAAGCCAAAGGTGGCTGTTGTGTATATATACGCAACGATTTATCTTGCTCTCGTGTTCCTGAACTTGATTCTTCTGAATTCTCTGCTCTCTGGCTTCGGCTTTCCTGTCATTCTCCGACTAAATATATCTGTGCTGTTTACTTATCTCCTAATTCTACAGACTATCAAAAATTCTTTGACTATCTTACTTCTATAATGGAACACATTCTATCCATTTTTCCTTTCTCTGAAATCTTCATTCTAGGAGATTTCAATGTTCACCACCACCTTTGGCTCTCCTCTCCTTTCACTGATCCACCTGGTGAACAAGCCTACATCTTTTTTATCCTTAACCCGCCGAGTCCCGACCGGTTTTTTACCCAGCATACCCCCAGTTCCCGACCGATTTTCGATTTTTCTTTTTTGGCTGAAACCTTCGCTATTGTTGAGAAACATCGAAAATTCATAGTGAAATCGCGATCCTGAGGTAAAAAAATGTTGATACAGGTGACACTCAACCGTACTTTTTCCTTCTTTTTTCAGGGTATCTGGCTAAGAAAACGAACTATGGAAGGGTTGATTAATTCAAGCCACTTAAAATTATGTATTTATTTCATTTATTTGGTACGAATTTATCTGTAATAAAAGTCTACAATGGTTTTCACACAATAATATAGGCGTTTATAAGCATTGTTCACTTACCCAAAACTCCAGTATATGGCACCTTCCTTTACGACATTACAACCTCATCACTTCTGTTTGTTTCTACCTCTAGCTTCTTTGTTTCTTAGTCCTCCACCTCAGGAATCACTTTCACCTTGAATTTCGTCATTAGAGAGACCGTGGCGCAATATACCTTTACTGGCTAGGTTACTGCTAATAGGTGAATTGCCCAGTGGGGGGGAGGGGGGGAAGGGGGGTTAGAAGGGGCCAGGCAGTATCTATGCTTGAAAAAAGGTAGAGGAAGGTCTCCCACATATGCCTACCAAAAATCACCTGCGAATGTTGAAAAATGTGCACACATTGGGCCTTGCAATTGTGTGACGTACGATGGACGTCGTTGGGTCTGTCCGCGGAAAAAAGTAGCGATGTGCATCGTACATCGTTGGGACTCGGCGGGTTAATGACCTAGAGCAGCTTGTACAGCACCCTACCTGTATCCCTGACCTCCTTGGAGAGAGTTCCAACATACTTGACCTTTTCTTAAAAACTAATCCTTCTGCTTACACTTAATCTTTTCTCTCTGTTGGGGTCCTCCGATCATAACCTTATTGCCTTAACCTGTCCTATTGCTCTGGTACGGCCTGTGGACCCTCCAAAGAAACGCCGCCTGTGGAACTTTGGAACTGCAGATTGGGAGGCCCTCAGGCAGTACTTCTTTGATTTTCCTTGGAATGATTATTGCTTCCATGGCCGGGAGCCATCTCAGTGTGCTTTGCGCATTATGGAGGTTATTCTCTCGTGCATAGAAGCATACATTCCATTCTCATATCCTCTGACTAATGCAAGAAAGCCTTAGTTTAATCACGCTTGTTCTAATGTCCGCAGCAAGGAGAGGGCCTATAAAAGGTACCGGAGCCAACCCACACCTGAATCACATTTTTTTATATATTTCTGCCCGGAATCGTGCTAAGTCTGTTCTTCGCTCTGCTAAAAATAATTTCATCCGTGCTAAATGTTCTCAACTCTCCAACTCGAATTCTTCTCACTCCTTCTGGCACCTTGCCAAAAACCTTTCTAACAACTTTACCTCATCATCCTTCCCTCCTCATTTCTACTCTGATGGCTCTGTAGCTGTTTCTTCTACTGATAAAGCAGATCTCTTTGTTCAGACTTTCTCCTCCAATTCCACCTTAGACGATTCTGGTGCTGTTCCTCAGTCACTTCCCCCCTCTGACTTTCTCATCACTGACATTAAAATTTCTTCAGCTGATCTATTTTCTGCCATCACTGGGCTCAATACTAACAAGGCATATGAGCCTGATGCAGTCCCTCCTGTAGTCCTCAAAAACTATGCTTCTGTGTTTACACCCTGCCTAGGTAAACTCTTTCGCCTTTGTCTATGAACTTGTACTTTTCCTTCTTGCTGGAAGTTTGCTATCATTCAGCCAGTCCCAAGAGAAAGGTGAACATTCCCAACCCTCTAACTATCGTCCAATTGCTTTAGCATCCTGAGTTTCAAAAGTTTTTGAGTCAATTCTTAACAGAAAAATCTTAAAACATCTTTCCTGTCACAACCTTTTTTCTGATCGTCAATATGGGTTCCGTCAGGGATGCTCCACTGACGATCTTATCACCTACCTTTCAGACTCCTGGTCATCCTCCTTTCGGGACTTTGGCGAAAGCTTTGCCATTGCACTTGACATCCCAAAAGCTTTCGATCGAGTCTGGCATAAATCTTTAATTTCTAAACTGCCCTCCTACGGTTTCTATCCTTCTATCTGTGCCTTCATCTCTAGCTTCCTTTCTGATCGTTCTATAGCCGCTGCTGGAAACGGCCATCGTTCTTCTCCTAGACCTGTCAACAGTGGTGTTCCTCAGGGCTCTGTCCTATCACCAAATCTCTTCCTTCCACCCTTCACCTTTCCAATCGGTTTTCGCAGCGTCCATCTCAACAGTTACTTCAACAAAATAGGGATGAGGCCATGGCACACCTAATGTCTGACTTGGCTCGTATCTCTGATTGGGGTAAAAATAATCTTGTTATTTTTAATGCATCAAAAACTCAGTTCTTACACTTATCAAACCGACAAATTCCTCAGGATTACCCACTAATGTTTAATAATGTCCAGCTCAGTCCTGCACCATCCTTGAACATGCTTGGGGTTTCATTCTCTCGGGATTTATCTTGGAAAGAACATATTACATCTCTTGTGAAATCTGCTTCCAAGAGATTAGGTGTGCTAAGCCGATTCCGAACTTTCTTTACCCCTGTACAGATGTTGACCTTGTACACGGGTTTTGTTCGCCCGTGTATGGAGTACAACTCTCATGTGTGGGGAGGCTACCCATATGCAGCTCTTCTCAATAGGGTGGAGTCAAAGGCTTTTCGTTTCATTAACTCTCCTCCTCTTACTGATTCCTTTCAACCTCTCTCTCTTCGCCGCACTGTCCCTCTGAACTCTAAGCCTGAATCCCTCCACCTCTACGACGGGCACATAGTACCCGTCTAGCAACAAATTCTAATCCCTTTTCTGTCCAACTGTCTAAAGCAAGAGTTAACCGTTACTCCCAGTCCTTCATTTATGCAACTGGTCAACTCTGGAACTGTCTTCCTCTGTCTGTATTTCCTACTTCCTATGATCTCCAGTCTTTCAAACGCAGTGTGTCCAGACATCTCGAAATGAACGGATCTTGAATTTGGCTCTTTTGTATTGTTTTTGGTTTTTCTTGGAAGGAGCAGTATGCGGGCCCTTGGCCTTTGGTTCCTTCTTCCTTGCATTAAAAAAAAAATGAGCCTTGGGATAAAGGCATAAACCAAGCAGCTTAACAACCCAGGAAGATAGGTTTAATACTCTAAACACTATCCCTTCACTCATCATTATTTAAAATGATTGATAGCTACTCTGCTCAGGTCTGTGTTTAGAAAATTAAATTTAAATAATGGTAATCCAAGTATATTAGAAATTAGTCAAAATCGTTATTTTCTTGTTACAGAGGTCATCCAGTTGTAAGGCAGGATAGGTAAAGAAGAGGTTGGTACTTTTCTTAGCTCCTTAAAATCTGAGGAGCAGGCATTACGGACAAGGAATGTTCAAGCTGATGAAAATAAAGAGGTAAAAATTTCCATGATAAAGGACAGGAAGGTCTGTGTGTTTTGTAGTGAACAGCATTCCAGTGTCTCTTGTCAATGATATCCTGATTATGCTTCTAGAAGAGTGAGGCTGCAGGAATTGGTATGTTGTATGATTTGCATGAATTCCGGACACACTTCTGCGGACTATAAAAGCAAACGAAATCTTTGTCTGAAGAGCAAAAGAGCGAATCATCACAATGTTTTGTGCCAAATGATGATCAAACATGAGGCTCCTTAAACAGTAAGGGTCAGTATGACCGTTGCGAAAGCAAATACTCAAGTAACAATGCCAGCTGCAGTTCCAATTGCAGATGTGAAAGTAATGATAGGAAATAGAAATATATTAGTATGTACTCTTTCTGATACAGGTGCACAGAAAACCTTCATTTCTGCAGACATTGTAAAGAAATTAAAGTTACCGTTTTATCGGCGAGGAAAATCTTACCATTACAGGGTTCTTAACTACTAAGGAAGCACAGTCCTTTGATTAATTAGACCCTTAATATATCTTGGCAGATATAAAGGCCGTATAATAACAGCTGTACTGGACAAGATGACAACAAGTGTATATATAGAAAAGGACTTCAGGAAATTTCTGATCATCTACAGAGCTCAGGGATTAGGTTGGCTAAACAGAATGTGGTATCTGAAATTATGGGTCCCATAAGAATGATAATTGGTTCAGATTTCTGTGGAAGAATCCTACTTTTCCAAAGTAAGCCGAAGGAGAGGCCAAACTGGTAGACTCAGTCTTTGTTACTCCCACACAGTCATTAGTGGTAGCTAGAATAGGTACAGAA
Source organism: Birgus latro (assembly GCA_018397915.1). Classification (NCBI taxonomy): domain Eukaryota; kingdom Metazoa; phylum Arthropoda; class Malacostraca; order Decapoda; family Coenobitidae; genus Birgus; species Birgus latro. The sequence goes on along the minus strand of JAGKTI010001241.1, from coordinate 6,355 downwards.
ATAGAACCTACTCAGATAAATGACTTGCTGGATGAAAAAAAACTGAACCCGTACACAAATTGTGGGACCTAGACAGTGTAGGAATACGCGCTGAAGATCCAACCCCTGAAGATAAAATACCTTTGTATTTGTATAACCAGTCTGTGGAAGTTGAAAATGGACAGTATTGGGTAGGATTACCATGGAAAGTGAATAATTCGGAGCCACCAACAAATTCCAAGCAGTTAAGGCTTAGTTAAATTCTCTTCTAAGAAAATTGAGAGACAACCCAGAACATCTAACCATATATGATAATATTATAAAAGATCAATTGAAGAATAAATTTATAGAAGAGATAGAATTCCCTGTTAACCATAACGAAAAACATTATTGACCACATCATTCTGTAAGCAAAGATTCAGTAACAACTCCCATAAGGATAGTTTTTAATTGTAGTAGTAAAACGTGCAAAGGATCTGCTAGCTTGAACGACTGTCTCTACTGTGGACCTACACTAACAGAGAAGTTGGGGAATGTATTACTGAGGTTTAGAGAGAAACCTCATGCTTATACAGAAGACATTATTAAGGCTTTTCTCAGAATAGGATTGAGAGAAGAGGATAGGAAATTTACAAAATTCCTCTGGTCTCAAGACCTCAAAATAAAGATAGTCCTTTGAAAAACTTACTGTTTCCGATCGGTGCTCTTTGGCTCTTGTGCTAGTCCTTTCCTACTATGCAACACATTGAAGCATCATTTTGAAAAGGCCAAATGCCCAGAAATAGGGCAGGCTTTCTATATGGATAATTTACAAGGTGTTGCTGATACAGAGACGGAAGCATTGATGGTGGCTTACGAAGTAGTCAATTCCGAATGTGGGAAGGCAAATTTTTTTTAAAGAGCTGGAATACAAACTCACCGCTGATAAGGAATAGAATACAAGAGAACTATTGAAATATTGACATTCCTAAAACTCAGAATGTGCTAGGTCTTAACTGGGATACAAGAGCTGATGAAATAAGTTTAAAACCAGTTAAGTTCTCTGATGTCACTCTCACCAAGAGGTCTTTGTTCAGTCAGGTCTCCATGTTATTTGACCCATTAGGATTGGTCAGTCCTATAGTTATTAGGGCCAAATGATTAGTGCAAGAGGCATGGCGAGAAAAGTTAGACTGGGACACTGAATTAGGTGAGACATATGTAGAACAATGGGAGCAGACTAGAAAGTAATATATAACTGTAGTGAAAGTTGATAAAGATTTTTTGGAATCGGAGACTACAACATTTGAAAGTAAATTAGAGGAATATTGGCTGAAAATGCTTCAAAAACAAAACCCAGCTGATCTGCTCTCGAGAGGTTCGACAGTAAAGAGACTGATCAAAGATAACTTGTGGTTTAAGGGTCCTGAATGTTGACTTACAAAGGAATGGCCACAGCAGAAAAAGTTTAGTATTGCTGAGGTTAGTGTTGTAAACTTGGATCCTAGAGTACCTGAGTCATATGTAAAAGACATCAATATATTTTCATCAATAAGACAGCTCCTTAATACTACTACCTCAGATGAAAAATGTTTGAATAAGAAAGTGGGATTTGCGGAGTTTGATCCCATGGAATATTGGCTGAAAAGTCTTTAAAGGAAATATTATGGAGAGATTTTTGACCTTTTACGCCAAGGCACTAGCAACAATAATAAGGTGATAAGAGACTTAGGATAATTCTTAGACGGAAAGCGTCTAATCAAATGCAGTGGCAGAATAGGAAAGGCTGAGTTGCCTCACCAAACTAGACATCCTTTATTGCTACCCAGAGATGATTATTCTGCACAGTTAATTGTTAAGGAAGCCCATGAGTTAACTCTTCATGAAGGTGTGCTGCAGACTTTGGCACGAATCCGAGAAAGGTATTGGGTCCCTAAGTGCAGACAGGTTGTAAAGAAATGTTTCAAGAGTTGCATTATGTGTAGGAGGTATGAACAACGACAGTATGACTAGCAGGACCAACCTGCTTTACCAGAGGATAGGGTAAATGTAAGTCGGCTCTTCAAAGTAACTGGAGTTGATTAAACAGGGGCTATATCCGACACAAGGGCAATCCATCTAGAAAAGGCAGGAGATTTAAGTTCAGACACATTCCTGAACGTTTTTAAAGATACGCAGCTAGAAGGTCTTGTCTTTGTAAATTAATAAGTGACAACGGAAACAATTTCGTTGGAGAAGCATATCTACTTATAAATATAATGAATGACCCAAAGGTTAAATAAACGCTGGGAATTCGAAATTGTACATGGCAGTTCATGGGTCCTAGAGCACCACGGCAAAATGGTTTTACAGAACAAATGGTTGGTGTTGTGAAGAACTAACTTAGGAAATCCTTACACAGAAGAAAGATCACCAGAGAGAACTGAAAACAGTAATAAATGAAATTGAAGCTAGGATTAATGATAGACCTTCAACCTATCTGAATGATACTAGCATTTCAGTTGAGGCATTGACACCACCTCATATGTTTTTTTTTTCTTTTTTAATGCAAGGAAGAAGGAACCAAAAGCCAGGAGCCCACAACCGTTCCATCCAAGAAAAAATAAAACAATACAAAAGAGCCAAATTCAAGATCCGTTCATTTCGAGATGCATGGACACACTGCATTTGAAAGACTGGAGATCATAGGAAGTAGGAAATACAGACAGAGGGAGACAGTTCCTGAGTTGACTTCTTCCATAAATGAAGGACTGGAGGTAACGGTTAACTCTTGCATTAGAGAGTTAGACAGAAAAGGGATGAGAGTGTGTTGCTAGACGGGTGCTATGTTCCCGTCGTAGAGGTGGAGGGATGCAGTGACCATTGAAGTAGTGATAGAAAAGAGATAGAGATGCAACAGTGTGGCGAAGAGACAAAGACTGAAGGAAGCCAGTAAGAGGAGAGGAATTAATGAGACGAAAAGCCTTTGACTCCACCCTATTGAGATGAGATGTTTGTGAGGAGCCTCCCAACACATGAGAGTTGCACTCTACACATGGGTGAATAAAACCCGTGTATAAGGTCAATGACTGTGCAGGGGTAAAGAAGGTACAGAGTCGGTTTAGCACACCTAATCTCTTGGAAGCAGATTTTGTAAAAGATGTAATATGATCTTTCCAAGCTAAATACCGAGTGAATGAAACCTCAAGCATGTTCAAGGATGATGCAGGATTGAACTGGATATTATTAAACATTAGTGGGTGAATGAAACCCTAAGCATGTTCAAGGATGAAGCAGGATTGAGCTGGATATTATTAAACATTAATGGCTACTCCTGTGGAAGATTTTGTTGGGTTAATAGGTATAAGAACTGTGTCTTTGATGCATTGAAAACAACAAGATTATTTTTACTCCAGTCAGAGATACTAGCCAAGTCAGACATTAGGTGTGCCATAACCTCATCCCTTGTTTGTTGAAGTAAATGCTGAGATGGACGTTGCGGGAACCGAATGGAAAGGCGAAGGATGGAATCATAAAGATACGAGTGGATAGGGTTAGATGTACAGCTTAGAAGATCATTTACGAATAAAAGGAAGAGTTATTTATGCCAGACCAGCGTCAAAGCCTTTGATATGTCAAGTGCAATGGCAAAGTTTTTGCCAAAGACCCGAAAGGAGGATGACCAGGAGGATGAAAGGTAGGTGAGAAGATCGCCAGTGGAGCATTCCCGATGGAACCAATACTGACGATCAGAAAGAAGGTTGTGATAGGAAAGATTCTTTAAAATATTTCTGATAAGGATTGACTCGAAAACTTTTGAGGCACAGGATGTTAAAGCAACTGGACGGTAGTTAGAGGGTTAGGAATAGTCACCCTTCTTTGGAACTGGTTGCATGAGAGCAAACTTCCAGCAAGAAGGAAAGGTGCAAGTTGATAGACAAAGGCGAAAGAGTTTACCTAGGCAGGGTGTAAGCACAGAAGTACAGTTCTTGAGAACAATTGGAGAGAGTCCATCATGCTCATAACCCTTATTAGTATTGAGGCTAGTGATGGCAGAAAATACATCAGCTGAAGAAATTTTAATATCAGCCATGAGTAATTCAAAGGGGGGAAGTGATGGTGGAACAGCACAGGAATCGTCTAAGGAGGAATTGGAGGAGAAAGTCTGAGTGAAGAGATCTGCTTTGTCAGTAAAAGAAAGAGCTACAGAGTCATCAGACTAGAAAAGAGAAGGGAAGGATGATGAGGCAAAGTTGTTAGAAAGGTTTTTGGCAAGGTGCCAAAATGATTGTGATGAAATCGAGTTGGAGAGTTGAGAGCATTTAGTATGGATGAAATTATTTTTAGCAGAGCAAAGAACAGACTTAGCACAATTCGGGCAGAAACATATAACAGATGTGATTCAGGGGTGGGTTGACTCTGGTTTTCTTTTGTAGGTCCTTTCGTTGTTGTGGACAGCATTAGAACAAGTGTGATTAAACCAAGGCTCTCTCGCAATTAGCCAAAGGATATGAGAAGGAATGTATGCTTCCATGCCCGAGAGAATAACCTCTGAAATGCGCAAGACACACTCAGATGGTTCCCGGCCATGGAAGCAATAATCATTCCAGTGAAAATCAAAGAAGTACTGCCTGAGGGCCTCCCAATCTGCAACTTCAAAGTGCCACAAATGACGTTTCTTTGGAGGGTCCGCAGGCCTTACCAGAGCGATAGGACAGGTTAAGGTAATAGGGATGTGATTGGTGGAACCCAATGGAGAGGAAAGATTAACAGTGTAACCAGAAGGATTACTTGTAGGAAAGGGCTCAAGTATGTTGGAACTCTCTCCAAGGCGGTCAGCGATACGGGTAGTGTGCTGTACAAGCTGCTCTAGGTCATTTAGGGTAGAAAAGAAACAGGGTTATTCACCAGGTGGATCAGTGAAAGTAGAGGAGAGCCAAAGATGGCGGTGAACATTGAAATCTCCTAGAATGGAGATTTCAGAGAAAGGGGAAATGGATAGAATATGTTCCATCGTAGAAGTAAGATAGTTGAAGAATTTTTCATAGTCAGTTGAATTAGGAGATAAGTGAACAGTGCAGATATACTGTATTTAGTCAGAGAATGACAGGAAAGCCGAAGCCAGAGGGTAGAGAGTTTAGAAGAATCAAATTCAGGAACATGAGAGGAACACATGTCGTTGCATATATATACACAACAACCACCTTTGTCTTTGAAATGAGTATAGAGAAAGGAGGAGAATATAGAAAAGGGTTTGTTGTTAGTTGTCTGAGACAGCCGAGTCTCAGTCAGGAAGAAAAGGTGAGGTTTAGAGGAGAGATGGTGTTCAGCAGAGCGAAAGTTAGAGGAAAGGTTGCGTAAGTTGCAGAAATGAAGAAGGAGTGAGTCAGACAGTGGTTCCAGGCATCTCGTTGAGTCGTCACCAGGAGAGGGGCTGATGGCAGAAAGCTCCATCTTGTGCCTTGTGTGGATATCCAGGAGGAAGTAGTTGATCATATAATAGAGAATAATGAACAAGGACAACATCTGCATGAGGGATATCAACGTCTGAAAAAAGTATTGGATGCATGGAGTAGACAATGGGTGAAAGGTTATCTTTTGAGCGTAAGAGAGAGAGAGTTTATGAGGCTCAGGCTGTGAGCAACAGGTCAGTCATAAATAGATGTGGTCTTAGTAATAACAGAACAACCAAGATCCCAGTGGCCATTAGCTAAAGATGCTTTCACACATCCAGATTCAGAGGGAGTGCTGAGACTTGTAAATATTAAATGTCGGGGACACATCAGTATAAAAACCATTGATAAATTGGTGCCCCTTGAGTTGATGGCTGCCCCGGAGACAGTGAATGGTGGAGAGCAAATGGTTCAAGATGCACGTCCTAGAAGGGCCGCAGCACAGGGTTCTCGAGATCTATGGAGACAGTTCCTGGCTACAGGTCACATTACATGATATAGCGTATTATTTTTTGCCCCAGCCCCAAAACTGTGGGAAATATTTTCCCCCAAAGCTGCTGTATTCTTTACTTTTTAAAACAGTTGTCCCTGTTGAAAACAGAGGAAAACCATTCAAGTGGTTTTTTAACCCATATATTACATTTTAGTCAATAATTCTTAGTCGTAAATTAAATGCTACTGGGTTTAACCCTTGTAGATAACTGTATTGTAAATACCTGTAAATACTGAGAAATTCTCCAGTGACCTGACTGCGCTTGCATGGTAGCATGACGTGTATCCCAACGAGAAAACGGAGAGAGGTTTAATACATATTCACATACATGAAGTGATTATTGGATTTAGTTTTATTTATAAGTAAGATTAAATTAAGTTAGATTAATACCAGTACACCAGTCTGTATGAGACAGCCCTAGCATGTATTCAATATGGATGGTGGATGTTAGCGCCAAAGTGGTGACATGTGG
>JAGKTI010001240.1:72264-92040 GCA_018397915.1 Birgus latro | reverse complement strand
TTTTTCTCCCTTCTCCACTAGTAATCTACCATTTTTATCTTTCACACCCCCACTGACTTCATTGGCATCCTGTCTAGCTCTCTTTACCTCCTTCCAGAACGTTTTCTTACATTCCCTCCACTTTGCACTCAAATTCCTTCCAAATTCCTCATCCACTCTCTTCTTACTCTCTCTTACTAATCTTTTCACCTCTCTCCTCCTCACTACATTTAACTCTCTCGTCCGTCTCTCAGCTTCTTCGTCGCCCCTGTTCCTCATCCATTCATTATATGCTTTCTTCTTTTGTGCCACAGCCTCTCTCACCTCTTCAGTCCACCATGCTGTTCCCTGAACCTCCTTTCGTCTTCTCTTCATCCCACACACCACCTCACATGCTGCACAGATTTCTTCTGTGAATACCTTGCACACACCTTCCACGTCCCCTATCTGCTCCAATCTATATTTACCCAATCGCTCCTCCACTTCCCTTTTATATTCAGCCGTTATTCCATCCTCTTGTAACTTTTCTACCCTCCTTGTAACAAATACTTCCTCCTGTCATTCCCTTCTTCCATCTTGTTTGGACTCTGATTCTGGCCACCACTAAGTGGTGGTCAGAAAGTCCACTTCCCCAACCTCTATATACTCTTGCATCCATTACACATCTTCTCATCCTTTGATCCACACACACAGTCAATCATTGCCTTCTGTTCATTCATTCCACCGTCCTTTCTTCTCACCACTCGCCATTTATACCTATGGATCATTTTGTGCCTGAAGAGGGTATTAGCTACCACCAACCCCCTCCCAGCACAATTGTCCACTAAAGCACTGCCATTCTCATCCATCTCTGCAGGCACACCCAACTCACCAACCACTCCATCCACCTTCTCATTCTCTACTTTTCCATTCATATCTCCAATCAGAAACACTCTCATTCCTTTCAAACTTTTCCAAGCAGGCTTCCACATTTGTCCAAAACTCTTCTCTCACTCTACTTACACGATCTTGCATTGGTGCATACACGCACACAATTGCCCACATTTGTAGTCCAACTTTCACTCTTACCCACACAATCCTTGACCCAACTGATCCATACTCCCTTACATTCTCCTTCCACCTGTTGCTCACAGCAATACACACTCCCTCTTTCGCCCTCTCATTCTCACCCACTTCCGCGCATATACCCCATCCATATTCCCATTCTCTCACACTCTCACCTCCCCATTTAGTTTCAGTTATTCCACATATATCCACTTTCGCACTCTCAAGCACCTGTACAATCTCTCTTTCACCTCATCATTCATACCCCTTACATTCCAGGTCGCAATCTTTACCTCATCCTTTGTCCGTTCCTTTTTCGTCAACTTTTGGTCAGTCCTGGTCCGAGGCTTCCTGTTCGTATTTTTAGTTTTTTTTACAGGGTGGGGCACTAACCCACCACCAACCCTTTTAGTCGCCTCTTACAACAAGCAGGGATACTGGGGGAGAATTCTTGAAAAACCCCCTACCCCTAGGGGTAAAATTAGTCCCTGCACAATTTCTTGGGAGTTCAGAGAAAGCCTTTTGGATAAACGTACAGTGGATGTATTGCAGTGAAAATTACAGTACATATGGACATGAGCAGGTTACACCTTTCACAGACGATATAGATTTTACAAGTATGGTAAGAGGGATAACCAAGAAGAGTAAGATATTTTTCAGAATAAAGTTTACCTACTGCAATGGACATGAGCAGGTTACACCTTTCACAGACGATATAGATTTTACAAGTATGGTAAGAGGGATAACCAAGAAGAGTAAGAGATGTTTCAGAATAAAGTTTACCTACCTATTAAGTCAGTGTGAATGAAATTTTTTTTGTCGAGGAGTGGACTTACACGGGTTGATGATTATAATAATAATAGTTGCAACCCCAGAGTCATCTGAACATGAAGCTGGTGAACTACAGGCAGAACCATTCTCCTGTTGCAGGACAGTAGAGGGTTAGAGGGACAAGTGTATAACTGAGCAGTTCTACTGCGGGGTCATGTCCATGCCACCATGTGAAGGTGTCATGCCCAAGCACCTGACATGATTATGAACTGCAGTAGCATACATTCATCACCTACACTACCACTATAAACTCCCAATTATCTGGCGCAGCATTATCTGGCATACAACATCATCGGGCGTAGCCAATGTTTAAATTAACATGGTATCTGTTAGTAAGCATAAAGTCTTTGACATTATCCGGCATGAAAGACCCTTTCTTCTGGCCAGAAGTACATTATTATCCTGCATGAGACAGTTGCCGTTGTCAAGCATCCAGCCATAATCACAAAAAAAGAATTAGAAATACACAAAAAGAATGGGGTTATACTGTACTGTAATTACTGTAATATGAAAGTGATGGAGTGTTGAGGGAGGGAGAGAGGGTTGACAGTTGTTGGGCCTTGGAGCCCACAGGGTGTTGGTGGTGGGAGGGAGGGTTGACCTTCGGCAGGCCTCACAGCTCACAGGGTGTTTGGTGGTGGGTAGGGAGGGGAGATGCAGTGGTAGGGAGTAGAAGAGTTTTGATTGGGTAAGGCAGAGGAGGGAGAATTCTAATGCAGATTTTTCATTGGTTGGCAGCAGGTATTTGGATGTTATCTCACTCTCCATTGTACAGTATTCCTCCACCTCTGTGGTACCAATAGCCTATACAGACAAACCTACATTGGACTCTAAGTCTCTTCCAAAACATTATTATTAAATGGTAGTGTTGCGATGGGTTTCCCTCCACCACCTGGCTGACCTCCTAGTGCTGCTGTGGTCTCTGACATGTTGCACTGCTTCCCCCCCTTTCTCTCTCTTGCCATGGAATTCCTCACCTTCTTTGCCATTCCTCTCCTCATGCATGGGAAGTACAACTTACTGTGTTCTGAAATCAAGTGACGGACTCTTCCAAGGCACCGATGAAAATACTGTATATTGAAAAGAAAAGTCAGTTAAATTGTGTTACTAATACAAGAAGAGTTGATGAAAATGTATTTATTCTACTAAGCAAAATAATCTGCTACAGAGTAATTGTAAACACAAAATATAAATTCATTTAGACAACTGTTTCTTCCTAAGTGAGGTTTGTCCTTGTGCAATGTGACGACAGTCTTGTTTTGTTCTGTGTGGCGGAGTCATCTGCTAGAATTTCAACTGATGAAAGTACAGTATGGTATACACTGTACAGTACAGGGAAGCATGCATCATTCTATTGATTTTTTTCTCTTATTTTGTTCATTTTGGGCATTGTTGCACAGTATTCTCCAATAACATCATTACACCACCACCATCACCATCATCATCATCATCATCATCAGCAATGACATGAAATGTATTTCTGTACAGAAAATTACAGTGTACAGTGGTATGGGTGATGATGAGGTAGTGGTTCTGGGAGGGGATTTAAATGGTCATGTGGGTGAAGCAGCTCAAGGTTATGAAGGAGTCCATGGAGGATGTGCATATGGTGTGAGGAATGCGGAAGAGGAAAGAATACTCGAGTTTGGGGAGGCTATGGACATGACTGTGTGCAACACACATTTTAGGAAAAGAATCAGCCGGTTGATTACGTATGAGTCCGGGGGAATTAGTAGTCAGATAGATTATTTTCTGGTCAGGAGGGTTGATAGGAGATTAGTGAGGGATGTTAAAGTTATAGGAAGCGAGGAGTGTGTGCAGCAGCACAAACTGTTGATTTGTGACATGGTGCTTAAGGATCGAGTGATGAGAAGGAGGACATATGTACCTAGGAGGAAAACATGGAAGCTGGGAAACCAATCAGTAAGGGATGCTTTTTATAGTGAGATGAGGAGAGTGGTGGCTGAACAGGAAGCCGTAGATAGAGGCGTTAATGAACGGTATAGAGCCCTTAAGAACAACCTCTTGAGAGTTACTGATACAATATGCGGTTGGACAAGAGGCCCACCAAGACATAAAGTAACTTGGTGGTGGGATGAGAGTGTAGAAGCCGCAGTTAAGGAGAAGAAAAGGCTTTTCCGGGAATGGAAGAAGGGTGGTAACAGGGAGGAGTACTTGGCTGCCAAGCGCAGGGCTAGAAGAGAGGTATACAGGGCGAAGTCTGAGTCACAGAGACTTTTACTTGATAATCTAAATCATGGAGAAAGGAAAAATATGATTTTTAGGGTGGCAAATCAGGTGAAGAGGGATAATCGGGACATTGTAGGTGAGCAGTGTGTGAAGAATGATGATGGAAGGGTGGTGGTGAGCAGTGAGGATATTAAAGATGCATGGAGAGAGCATTATAGCCGATTGTTGAATGAGTTTGATTGGGATAGAGAAGGTTTGGAGCCCGCTGATCCAGTGTTTGGCCCTTGGCCTTTGATTGACGCTGCTACTGTGAGTGAGGCAATAGGCAGGATGCGGGTGGGGAAGGCGGCAGGTGTGTCTGGGTTGACTGCCGAAATGTTGAAGGCCTCAGGAGATACTGGGGTGAGGTTAGTCACTGACCTGATAAATAGGATTATATATGAGTGTGTTGTCCCAGATGATTGGCTGAGGAGTGTAATTGTAAATGTGTACAAGGGAAAGGGTGATGCCCTGGAAAGGGGAAATTACAGAAGTATAAAGCTTTTAGATCAGAGAATGAAAGTAATGGAGAGAGTTCTAGAAGGTATGATTAAAGAAAGAGTGAATATAGATGAGATGCAGTTTGGGTTTATGCCAGGGAGGGGGACCACTGATGCCATATTTATTGTTCGACAGCTTCAGGAAAAATATATTGGAAAGAAAAGGGAATTGTATTTTGTTTTTGTTGATTTGGAAAAGGCCTTTGACAGAGTCCCTAGAAAGGTGGTGAAGTGGGCAATGAGAAAGCTAGGGTTGGAAGAGTGGCTGGTTAGGGTGGTGATGGCCATGTACATGAGTGCTCGCACCCAGGTAAGAGTGAATGGAGCTTTGAGTGATGAGTTTTCCGTGAATGTTGGTGTGCATCAGGGGTCAGTTTTCAGTCCCTTGTTGTTTATCATGGTGCTTGAAGCCCTCTCACCTGACTTCAGAGATGGACTCCCATGGGAGATGTTGTATGCTGATGATTTGGTGTTGATTGCGGAGAATGAAAAGGAGGCGGAGGAAAGATTTAAGAAGTGGAGAGATGGTATAGGGTACAAGGGCTTAAGGGTAAATGCAGATAAAACAAAAGTGATGATATCTAGGGTTGGTGGTGGTACAATCAGAGGAGAGGGAGAGTGGCCATGTGCAGTTTGCCACAAGGGTGTGGGAAGCAATTCCATCTTGTGTAGTGTTTGTGATAAGTGGGTGCACAAGAGATGTAGTGGTATTAGAGGTAGACTGCGAGATGATGCTGATTTCATGTGTGCGGCGTGTTGGGGAGAGCAGGTGGAGATTGTTAGGTGTGAGAGGATTGAACTTGCAGGCGAGTCTCTTGAGTGTGTGGAGGAGTTTCGTTATTTGGGAGACATGTTATGTGCCGGAGGTGGGGCTGGAGTTAGCTCGGTTGCTAGGGTGAGAAGTGGTTGGAAGAAGTTCAGGGAGCTGTTTCCTCTCCTGACATTGAGAGGACTCTCCTTACGTGCTAAGGGGTCGTTGTATGCAGCATGTGTTAGGAGTGTGATGCTGTATGGTATTGAGACCTGGGCAGTAAAGGAAGAGGATATTCGCAGGTTTAAACGTACAGAAATGACAATGATTAGGTGGATGTGCAGTGCATCCCTGCGTGCAAGGCCTGGGGGGGCTGGGTTTACGATGGAAGAGTTGAGAGGTAGGATGGGACTGGAATGTATTGGTGTTGTGATGAGATGTAGGCTGAGGTGGTTTGGACATGTGGAGAGGATGGGGGATGATAATTGGGTACAGAGGGTGAGAGGTGTTAATATTGGGGGAGGGGTAGACCGAGAAAGACATGGGACGAGGTCATTAAGTGTGACTTAAGGGTTAAGGGACTGAACAGGGAGGCTGCCAGGGATCGAGCAGCGTGGAGAGCCGCCATTAGGTGACCAAGGCCGATGCATGCAAGCATGTTGGAGCCTTCAGAAACGAAACGAAACAAAACTTCACAGTACATTACAGTACAGTAATCTCGATTATCCGCACAGCCATTACACAGGGAGTCCACTACCTGGACATTGTGACCTTGTTGTTCGAAACCATTATTTGTACATTTTTTCATACTATCTGGACAAAATAGTTGCATCTGTTCGGAAATTATGGTTGCACAGAAAATTTCTGCCCAGATGGGCGAGAATGGTGCCACCGTGTCGTGCTGGTCTGTTTACCCAGTGTCTGCGAGAGACCTCCTTGTTCGCTCTCAGTTCCTGCGTAGCGACTGTGTAGTGAGCAGCTCCTCCTGGAGTCGCTATGGCAGTGCACATGGTAGCTTTTGTGGTGGTTCCCTACTTGCTTCAGGCCTTGCTATTTCTTGCATACATCTTCCTAGGGTATGTGATCATGGCCCCTCCACCTTGGAAAAAGAAGAGGATAGTGCTGAATCTGGAGAAGTGTGAGATTCTGAGTAAGATCGATGCAGGATGGTCCACTTCCCACATCTTGAAGGAGTGTGACTTGGTCCGCTCAACCCCACACAACGTCAGGAAAGCCCGTGACAAACTCACCCAGCAGACTTCGGTGAGAGAAACGGATGCAATACTGAATGTAAGGCTGTGAGTTTGCCCCGGCATGCTGAAGTCAACTGTTCGACATTGATCGGGTACTGCCAACAAAGGGCTGCAGGCATGCTAGTGCGAGGCACCGAGTTGAAGGCCACTGCCGAGAAGTTTGCCCACCTTCACAATGTCCAAGACTTCAAGACATCCGAAGGTTGGTTGTTCAGGTTCACACTTCGACATGCCCTTACCAATCGTAAGACCCTTGGTGAAGCTTTGGACACTAGCGAGGAGGGAGTGAAGGAATTTCGCCAGAATTTGTTAGGCTTATTTGAGAAGGAGGGCCTCGCTCTCAGTCAAGTGTATAATGCTGATGAAACTGGCCTCTTTTACTGCTTAGCACCTGCGAACACTCTGGTAGATTAGATGGAGAAGCGTGTGCCTGGCGCAAGCTGTCAAAGCAACGGGTATCTGTTTTGTGTTGTGTTAATGCTAAAAGGGATGCACCAGCTGAAACCTGTTATTGTTGGTCGTGCAAAACAGCCTTGTTGCCTTTGTGGGCTAATGGATGTCCTTCCTGTTGTGTGCTACTATTCTGTGAAGGCTTGGTTTACCTCCAAGATCATCACAGATTGGTTCCAGAGGCATTTCGTCGAGGAGGTTATCTGTTATTAAACGGAGGAACTTGAAATCCCACGTGGCCAGGTAAAGGCTCTTCTTCTGCTGGACAGTGCCTCCGCGCATCCCTCCGAGGAGTTGGTTGAAGATGATGGTCGCATTAGGTGCATGTTTTTGCCATCTAATACCGCTGCTTTGATTCGACCAATGGACCTGGTTATGATAAAGGCCATGAAGAGGCTGTACTGACAGAGGTTCCTCGACAAGGTAATGATTGTTCTCAAGGACAAAGACGAGCAGAGTCAGGGGCTGGACACACGAGGGCAGAGGACACTGGAAAACCTGCAGCCCTACAACCTTAAGTCTGCTGTGTACAACTGGGCAAGTGCATGGAAAGAAGTCTCCGTGAAAACCCACGAAAGTGGTTGGTCTCGTCTCCTTCAGGGACACAAGAGCAGACACAACTTTCTGGGCTTTGCTATGGACGACTTCCACACTTGCCTTCGTAATGCAGGCAAGGCTGTGGATGTCGATGACATCTGGGAGTGGTTAGATGATGGTGGAGGTGATCCTGGCTTTCAGGTATGTCTGATATTGAGATCACTTCTGTTGCTGCTGCACGGTCAGAAAAGAGTGAAGAGGATGACCTGGAGAACTGCAGCACTCCAGCCATCCCCTGCCTGAGCACATTCTGGGCACACCATGAACGGGTGCTTGCGAACACCAGGCACCTGGATTGTGACAGAGATGATGCCTCTTCGCCTTGTGGAGGATTTGCATTCTGTGCGGCAGAGTGTCATCTGATGCCTGAATCGCCGTTCCTATCGCCAGTCAAAGATTGATTCCTTTTTCAGGCCTCTGACCTCTGCCCAGTCCACCATCAAAGAATCAAACCACGCCTTCAACGACAGAACCTCTACTTAGCATGTCGTCAGTTTTTGTGTCTCCTCTGGACGTGAGTTTACGGCTATCTTCAGAGTCACCTGAAGTTGGCAGTCCATCACCACATCCCACAGCTGCTCCCCTGGGCCAACTGCTGGAGATCATCCTTGACTCTGACTCTGAGCTCTGCAGGGTACGTCACGACATGACCACATGGGATGTACTGTGCTGTGCAACAGCTTCGCCAGCCACAGTACAACAGTGAGTCATGGAGCTAGAGGGTTATTCAGCACAACGTCCTGCGAGAAATTGTGAGTGTTCGCCTTGATTTCATGCTTACTGTACTGTACCGTGATTTTCTGTTTTTATCATGATTTTATTCAGTTTTACCAGTATGTTTTGTGTGCCCACTGCATTTTTCTTGTGTAGCTTGTTTTCTCATGCTTTTTTCATGTCACTGCAGTGTATGGCCCTGTAGTGGTGATTGTTTGTGATGGTGGTAGTAGTAGTTGTTCCCTAGGCAGTCTGACCGGACAGCCCCGAGTCCCCAAGGAAGGCCACGGCCGAGACCAGGCTTTCTCACAAAGCTTTCAAGGAGTGTATGTTGCATTGTTGGTGCAAGTGATTATGTGCAATCGTCTGTGGTTGATGGGTCTGCTTGACCTTGGTACTGAAATTGCTTGGCTGTGGTCTGCTTGACCAGATACAGTAGTGTTATACAACAGGAACAAGTGTTGTATGATGTACTGTAGTGGCCTTCTAGACTGGATTTCAAAGTTAGGTTATGTATGAATGTGGACCAGGGGAGAAGTCCATTATCTGGTTGGAGCCTTTACCCTGACATGCCTTTGGCTCTGTTATGTTGGACAAACGAGGGATTACTGTATTTCAAAATTGGGAACATCTTTTAGCTGTTTTTCGACAACTTATAGTGTTTGGTGAGGGTTTTACAATGTGTGTGTTTATAAAGTAATGCCGGGTGAAAGAAAACAGGTCTCCCAGCTGGGGGGACTTTGATATTATCCCCATTGTCAACATGAAATTGCTTCTGTACATAAAGTTACAGCGCACTTAACAGTACAATACGGTAGTTTATTATTAGGAACGTCTATTTTGATGTTTTAATTTATTTTGTAGGGGTTAGACAGTGGATAAGTGTTATAGGGTTGGGGGGTTAGGGGCCCCTAGGGGGGACTTTTGCATAATCTGTCACTTTGACAGTATTCAGCAGGCCTTGTCTATACTATGGCTGATAATTAGGATTTTTGTTACAGTACTTACTAGTCCTGAACAGCATATACAGTGGTATTATTTAATCCTCAGACTATCCTTAGCTGTGAAAAGATGTCAGGGTGATGATTTGATTATCATATTTTTTCCAGGAACTTGTATGTGTAATTTTGCAGTTGCTGTAGCTTTGTAAATGGTTATAGAAATGGGAAGAAATAAGCATAAATACTCCATTAAATAACACTAACCACAGAATGAAGATATCAAACAAAAATCACTAGAAATACCAAAATACAAAGAGTACAGTCAGGTAGTACAGTAATAAGTTTACAGGAAGAAATAAATATAAATACACTTGTGCTTAACATTCAGTTTTTAATGTCAAAATTAGTATAATAGTATTATTCTGGCAATTAATTTGTTAGTGTGACTAGAGTCTCCAGAAGGTTTCCTTGATGTTCTCGCAGTGCTCTCTCAGCCTTCTGCTTTGGAATTTCCAATTCTTTAGTAATCAGCTCGACATCTTCCTTCTTAATGGACACTTTGGCCAGTTCTTGCTCCTTCGCCAACTGACAAAGAAAGTTTAAATACAGTATGTTAATGTATTGCCTTTCAATACTGCAATCATAATACACCTTACTAGCCTGAGTTTGTGAAATTAAATCTAAAATTAGAAGTATCATACTTTCTTACACCAACAAACTTTGAGTGTATGAAAAAAGGAATTGTATTTGGAAGCTGCTAAAAAGAACACATTACATACAGTAAACCCTTCGGATAAATGGCTAACGGGTTAATTCAGGACATTGTTCAAGCAGAACCTGCGAATGTGGAGATCCATATCTGTTTATAAAAATCTAATGTGCTAACCACCCCTCTCGCCTGACCACAACTTACCCAACTAGACTATAGATATGCTCCTTCAGGCTTAGCCTAGCCTACTGCACAGAGATAAAGCACACTTAAAGCAGTGACATTAAGGAGCTTTAAATAAATAAAGCATTGGGGAAAAATTCACCTGACAGACCCCAACATGCCTTCTGAAAACCTTCCATGACCCCAAGTAGACAACAGACAGGCTACACGAGGGCATAACCTACTGTATAAAGAAAAATGACAGTGACATAAGTGGGAAAAGTAACTGCACAACTTCTCCCCAAGCAGCATACTTTTTCCACACAAGATTTCTGGTTGACAGTTCTTATCAGTTCCCTTTGGAAGGAAGCACACTTAGTAGTTGAAATTTTCACTCAATTTTGTTAAAGCTACTTACTTTCAAGAGCTTTGTATGGTATACACTGGTAAGATGGACAACTCATTCCATACACAGATGAATTTCCTGTAGTATATAATTTGAAATCACACCCCCCCCCTTTTTTTCCTCCTGTGCATGCAGTATTTTGGAAAGAAAATGGTGTAACAGTTATCTAAAACTGTGTGTGTGTGTGTGTGTGTGTGTGTGTGTGTGTGTGTGTGTGTGTGTGTGTGTGTGTGAAGTTAGAGGTTAGATAATTTAGATTGGGTAAATTAGGTTACATCATGAAAATTTAAGTTAGGGTAATTAATGTTAGATATGGGTAGCCTTGAATAAATGAGGTTAGGTTATCAGGATTATTTAGTCAATCTATCTATCTATTGCCAGACGCCTCAATCCCGCATGGGGTGGCCACAAATAAATCGCCTCCATGTCACTCTGTCCCCTGCCATTTCACTACCACACTCCCAACTCACACACCCCTCTCTCATATACCTCTCCATTCCATCCCTCCATCTCATCCTCGGCCTCCCCCTCCCTCACGCCCCCTCCACCTCACTCACATACACTCTCCTCGTCAGTCTCTCACTCTCCATCCTCTCCACATGCCCAAACCACCTTAACGTGTTTCTCCTAATGCTTCCCATCACGTCCTCAACCACATCACAACGCTCCTTCACTTCCTCATTTGTTAGTCTGTCTCTCCATGTGACTCCACATGCTCCTCTCAAATAACTCATTTCCACTGCTCTCACTCTTGACTTCTGTCCTTCCAACAGGGTCCAAGCTTCACTTCCATATGTCAGAGTTGGTATCACAATACTGTCATGTAACAACTTTTTCACTTCCATGCTCACCTCCCTATTTCTTATCACTGCTTTCAACGAACCAGCAACCTTCCTTCCCTGCTGCACCCTTTCGAGCACTTCACCCTGCAGACTTCCATCCTTACTCATCACACTGCCCAAGTACTTAAATTCACTCACATTCTCCATATCCTTCCCATCCAATCTCACTGTACATGCTTAGAAGGTCATTGATGAATAAAAGGAAGAGAGTTGGTGATAGGACAGAGCCCTGAGGAACACCACTGTTGATAGGTCTAGGAGAAGAATGATGGCCTAAATGCCTCTTTGAGTATCATGCTGAATGTGATTATTGAGGTGTGTGAGAAAGTGTAAAAAGTGAACAGGTGTGCATAATTTTTTTTTTGGGGGGGGGTGGGGTTGATGATGAAAGTGAAAATTATTTTCTTTAAGGTAATGTGATGCCATTGTTGGCATCATATTACCCTACCTGATGTATGAAAGAAAACCAAGAGTGCACATAAGAAAATTACTTTACAGGGTAGAACTATAGTTTCTTTTCACTTACCACTGAAATATTTGCGAAGATGTGTCATGAAGCATCTTTGTGAGCTGAAGTACAAATATTACAAGTTGTGTAGAACATAAGTAGCTAATACTTTCACAATGCCTAAGATTAGCAGAAACAAAATTGATGTACAAGTGTATACCTCATACTGAACTGTACTGCTTGAAATATGTTAAGCAAAGATGCTTTCAAGTGCAATACTTTGTTGGGCAGAACATGATTTTTTCCATACAGGTACTTTCTCTTGAAGTATTTGTGAAGATGTAATATGAAGTGCATTAGTGAGCTGAAGTACAAATTGTAAAAGTTTTTGAGAGCATAAGTAATATTTTCACAATGCCTGCGGAGTAGAAAAAAAACATTTACATACAAGTGCATACCTTATACTCATCCTTACGTCCATTCAGTATGCAGAGCAGCTATTTTTTCCAAGTGCAATTAACCATAACTGTGATATGAAGTACTGTACATTATAAGTGCTGTTGAACATACAGTTTAGGGTAAGTATTATAACTGATGCCTGAAAAAAATAAAGAAAGCGTAAAGTGTAAGTTTTTCCACACACCTACAGGGCACAGTGCTACTCTGTTACAGCTGAAAAATCAGTGGTGAGTCTCATAGACAGGGTGATGACTCATCCTTATGACGATGCGTAAGGAAAAGTGGAATGAAGTGGAAAAGTTTAGGTGTTTGGGAAGGAAGGCTGGGAAGTGTTACAATCACCACTCTAATCAGTGCTGCCAACATTACTCAGACTCTCCGAGGCCAGTGCCAGCAGCACGTGCTGGGAGGCCCCGTCAAAATACCGAAAACCACTCAGCTTCTACTTTTCCTTGCTTGTTGACGGGACAGTGTAGAGACCTAGGGATGGTTTCATTTGCAAGAGGAATTGGTGAGTAATACAGTTTTTTAATTATTTCTCTACCTGTTATACTTTTCCAGATACAGTACTCCCTACTATCCAGACGTCCACTATCCGGATGCATCACTGTTCGGATATCATAGGCTGTCCGACCCCCAAAATGCCGAAAAATCCGAAAAAAATCTGATTTTTTTGGACCGCGTCAGTTTGAATTTCCCACACACGCCGAACAGCTGTGTTTTCGGACCTCCCGCCTCTGTCACGGTCTCATTTCCTGCTCTGCTCCTGGCTCATCAACACGCTCTCAAAATGGCTTCTGAAGTGCTTGGTTTTGTGGTGATACCCTACCTCCTGCAGGGCTTGATGCTGCTTTGCACCTTCTTCATCATGTGTGTGGTGATGGCCCCGCCACCTGAGAAGAGGAGGAAAGTGGTTCTGACTCTGGAGAAGAAGAGGGAGGTATTGGAGAAGGTGGACGCTGGGTGCCCAACATCACGGATCCTCCATGAATTCAACCTCCCTCACTCCACTTTGTTTGATATCAAGGAGTCCCGAGACAAACTACAGCAGTACACAGCTGATTTCGCTTCGAAAACCAGACGGAACGTGCAGAGGAAGATGATGTTTACTCCTAAGTATGCTGAGATTGACTAAATTCTCCAGGACTCGTCACTAGACCACACAGGAATTTACTGTTATGTACAGTGCAGTGAAGTGATGTGATGCAAGGTATGCGAAAGAAAACGTTGTGGAAAGTGCTGGTGAGATGCGCTGGTGAGTGTAAAGTGCAGCGGAAGTGCTAAGGTGTGTCAGGTGCAAGGTCTTACTGTCAGAGTCTGAGATGACCGAGCGGGTTATACATCAGGATGGCGTCATCATTCTCGTAAGTACCCTTACTTCATCAAAATTCCTTGTTTTGTTCTTTCCATATCATTAATCTCATGCATGAACTGTGTGAAAGATGATTTCCATAATGATTTTCATGTCTAACCTGTTTTCAGCATGCTGTAAATTGGTTAAAAAAAATTCCTATAAATGTTAATCATAATTTTCTGCTTTCAGTTTAATTTTTTCATGCCTGGTTTTGAAGTGCACAAGCTATGAAAAAGGTGAATGCCATTGATTTGTGTGTAAGATGATTTCCATAATGATTTTCATGTCTAACCTGTTTTCAGTATGCTGTAAATTGGTAAAAAAAAAATTCCCATAAATGTTAATCATAATTTCCTGCTTTCAATTAATTTTTTAATGCATGGTTTTGAAGTGCACAAGGTATGAAAAAGGTGAATGCCATTGATTTGTGTGTAAGATGATTTCCATAATGATTTTCATGTCTAACCTGTTTTCAGCATGCTGTAAATTGCTAAAAAAAAATTACCATAAATGTTAATCATAATTTCCTGCTTTCAATTTAATTTTTTCATGTATGGTTACCACTAGTATTGAAGTGCACCAGCTGTGAAAAAGGTGAATGCCAGTGAATTTCATGTCTGGTCATAACCTAACCTTTTTGTTAATCATAATTTCCTGCTTTTAATTCAGTTTTTTCATGCATGGTTACCACTAGTATTGAAGTGCACCAGCTGTGAAAAAGGTGAATGCCAGTGAATTTCATGTCTGGTCATAACCTAACCTAACCTAACCTAACCATTTTGTTAATCATAATTTCCTGCTTTTAATTTAATTTTTTCATGCATGGTTACCTCTAGTATTGAAGTGCACCAGCTGTGAAAAAGGTGAATGCCATTGATTTTCATGTCCTGTACCTAAACAAAGCTTCCAACTCAGTGAACAGCTGAGCCTAACTTACCTCAAATTCATTCTTTTTGGGTAAAATTTAAATGAATTCATGCTTTGTGTTCATTATTTTAGTGCACTAGCTGTGAAAAAGGTGAATGCCAGTGAATTTCATGTCCGGTCATAACCTAACCTAACCATTTTTCTGGTAACAATTTACATAATTTACTGTATTTGATGCTTTGTATCCAATAATTTAGTGCATAAAATGTGAGAAAAGATGATTTCCATGTCCGATACTTACTTATACTATGGTGGCAAGTTCTGAACACCTATGCCTTACTCACCTCTAAATCATCATTTTTTGGTTAAAATTCAATTAATTCATGCTTTTTGCGCATTATTTATGTGAAAGGGGACCTAAATAAGTGCTATACATGTCCGGTAGGGAGGTAGGAAGGTAGTTTTCTGATTTAGGTTAGGTTAGGGTCATGAATGACCGGTGCTGGAGCTTCAAGGCCACTATCCGGACAAGACCACTGTCCGGACATGCCCTTGGCTCTATTACGTCGGATAGTGGAGGGATTACTGTATTAGGTTTGAAAAAGCCATGTTGCCAAGAATTTCCATGGTGAGAGCACACCTGGCTAAAAATATGCCAGACGTTTAGGGCTTAAGGACATGGGTTTTACAAGTAGCATGACGATTCTCGTGGTTGTGATGGAATTACATCTTGTTTAAGTCATCATAGCAAATTTATTATAGAGAAAGTCTAAGGTGTCAGAGTCGGACACACAAGGAAACAAGGAGTTGGAGTCAGAGTTGCGTGTTTTGTGTACCGACTCCACAGCCCTGCGGCAAGGTCACCCATATCATGTGTGACTGCCCCTGTTGTATGCCAACCATCGCTCCAACTGGAAGCATTAGTGTATCAAACCAGTACTCAAATATGTGCAAAAGAAAACACTAATAGTATCAAAGCTATGGAAAACTTAGTGATTAAACCAAACCTAATGTAACCTAATCTAACTTGGCCAAAGTTAACTGGGGGAGGGGGGGAGAAACCCCCCCATACTTTTAACCTAACCAAACCAATTCCCCAACCAAAATTGGGATTGCCACGAAATTTTACACTGAAAATCTAAAACACGTCAGGGCAAAATTCAACTCGGTAAGAACCTGAACTAACACTTACACACACACACACACACACACACACACACACACAAAGCAGAAAGTTAATAAGCAGGGGGATAAAGAGCAGCTGCAGTTAGAAGCAACACGTGGAATGCCACTTCTTGGAGTTTTTTGTGTCCTTGATAAGCAAATGGGTGCATATTTGAAGGAAGCAGTTGATGTAAACCACTGCAAATAACACAAAATTCCACCAAAGTAATCGTACATCCTGGACACCCCACCCCATTTGGAAATCGCGTCAATAGTAAAACATCCAGTGATAAGATATGGCAGTCAGCAGACAATTTACGAATTCAAAATCCTAAACAGCCTTCGGAGGTAAGTTTTAAAAAATCCTCGCAATCCAAGAGAGGAGCCAATTACCCTGTGAAAGGCTCATTTCAACAGAAAATATGGAAAGGCCATGCCCATTTGGTAAAGAATTAACTTCCCTTCTGTCAATTCCGGTATCATCTGTTCCTTAAGCCATACCTGTGATTGTTTGTTTCTGGCATAATTGAAGTAACTTAACATACTCAAAGGTGGATTTCATTTCCTAATTTCCCAACTGGAAGTTAGATTAGGTTGAATTTGTATGTACATTTAAGTTGGGTTAGGTTTAGTTAAACACTTAAGTTAGGACAGTCCTTTTCACCATTATGCTGATGAATCAAATGAGCTATCGCAGCAGAACAGCAAAAAAAAACAGGGAAACAGATTTAACAAGAAACGTTTATTTACCACACCTGAAATAATCAGAAAAATACAAGGCTGGGACAACTGATTTGGTAAGGCACTTCCTCTGCTCAATGTACAGCTTATGTTAACCAGTATTTATTCTGGCATAAACTGATATAAAAATGGGTGTTTGAATTTCCAACTTCGTCATTTCCAGTCATAATTGTGTGTGTAAGGTGTGAGGTACATTTCTCCAGGTAGGAAGGGTCTCGGCTTTTCACATAGTTTTACGGCGGAAATGGATGTTTGAATGAATTTATGACACTAAAAACATTTAGATGAAGATAGCTATAATTATCCGACAACTTTGCCGTAAAAGAAAAAAAAATCACGAGTAACCGACCTTGTTTGCTTCATCCTGGCGTTTAACATCATGGATCACAGACATAAAATTTGCATCGGATTTGATTTCCTTTTCTTCTGCGTAATTGGTTACTCTTTCCAAGTCTGCTGCCCCACTATCGTGTTTTGCAGCTTTCTTTTCCTTGCTTTTTGTCTCAACCTCGTCGTCCATTTCGTGGTTTTCGTCGTGTGACATACTACGGACAGCTCGTCTCCTAGCTCGGCCCGTCTGCTGTGTTTACATGGTTCGGAACCATCAACCAGCCCCAGAACAGGAGCAGAAATGTTCTGGAAGTTGTAAATGTATTAATTGAATCATTCGATCCGATTACAATTGACTGTGTTACTAAACTAATTATAGTAGAGCACTTAACGTATGAGAGTGTGTACTGTCAGTATTTACAGCATTTGGCGAAATATTTTCAGCAACGATCTGTCCCGCTCACATTATCGAGGGGCCACTTAAGGAGTAACGTTACTGTTGCTAACAGTGCACCTTGTACTTCGTGCAATGAGTAAGGTAAGGCGGTATCTTTCCTTGGTGTATCTAGTCTGTAGGGTACACTGTGAGCATGATCTAAGTATTTTCTTGTGTGACTGTAATTGCTCGTTTTGAGCAAGGACCAAGGGGTTTTCTTTCCGGAGTGCTATTATCTAGCATATGATGCTTGCTTTGATCAAGATCAAGAACGGTCCTCATGTAGATCTGGCTGTTTTATTTTCATCTTGCAGTAGCCAGTTGGTGTAGAATTGAGCAACCTACAGGGACATATTTCTATCATTTGTTGTTAATTAAATTTATAATTCTTATAACCCTTCAGGATATGAGCAGAACAGTACTGTAGCGCTAAATTTTCCCCAGCTCTTGGATTCACTTTGTGTTAATATTGTTATTTTGTTAATAGTTTCCGATAATATCGTTTATAAAGGCCTCAACATGCATACGTCGGCCTTTGTCACCGAATGGCGGCTCTCCACGCTGCTTATCTGTGGATGTGAAATTTAGAACACCAAAAACAGAACACCAAATAGGTGGCGAAATACCGAGGCACCCCATGGACCTTACATGCGCGAGACCCACCCCAGGGGGAGATTCTCAGGGAGCGGAAATGAGCTGCGCGGGCTCCGTGCAAGACGGGCGCACCTGCGTCTATCCTGCATGCCCCTCTCACGCTCTGGTAACTCGCCACAGAGTTCACAGTCACGGTGAATTACATACCTGCCGGACCAGCCCTCGCCAGGTTCAGGGTGGGGCTAACTCTGTAGCCCCAGACAGCATCTCACAGATGGCCACCAGCCACTCACTTGCTGCTTTCCTCCCTCAGTCATACCGGGTGACGGCCACCTAACCGCATATGGGGAGGAGACGGCCATCTTGCTGCCCTTGCTCAAACTCCTTTATATAAAAGGAGGAAAAATGACACCCACTTTGCCGCACTTACACACATCGGGTGACGGCCACCTTCCCGCACTTACTCACACCGGGTGACGGCCACCTTCCCACACTTACTCACACCGGGTGACGGCCACCTTGCTGCACACAGGGAGGAGACGGACACCAGCCGCCCTCGCTCTAACTCCATAAAAGGAGGAAGGGTGACGGTGGGCACCCTCCACCAAAAGACAAAAGAAAGGGTGACGGCGGGTACCCTCTACCAAAAGACTTAAAAGAAAGGGTGACAACGGGTACCCTCCACCAAAAGACTTAAAAGAAAGGGTGACAGCGGGTACCCTCCACCAAAAGACTTAAAAGAAAGGGTGACGGCGGGTACCCTCCCCCTCTCTTCCAACAGGGATGTCCTCGTCCTAGAAGAGCAGTTGGAGGAGGCCTGGCAAGGACCTCTGGTGCCTGGGGTTCTAGCCCTTTGGCTCGACTCCTGGCAGCCCCAACCCCCCTGTTGGACTCTTCCACGCCGAGCTGCCACAGCCCACACCTAACAGAGGCCCAATGGCGAGACCGCAGCCCCTAGGACCAGCCAAGACGTCCTCAGGACCCCGGGGTGTGACCTCCCTAGCCCCACTCGACGACCTCCTGCCCGGCAGGGTAAGCGCAGGCAAGCGTTCCTACTCTCCCTGTTCAGGCCCAGCCCCTAATCCTGAGCCCCTGGACCCCTCAGGAAGGGCGTCCTCCTACCACGGCCTGCATATCACTCCCGGACAAGACGAACAACAGCTGCCTGGACTCCTGACGAAGGTCCCCGACGACCCAAGGCCTCCTGACGCAGGCTGCCGGCCTGGGCCCTCCACTACCACCAGGCCTCACCCTGTAGCAAGCCCCAGTCACACTCTCCTGTCGCTGAGTCCTCCGGCCCTGTCTATGTGTGTGCAATATTATTTTCTTGTAAATTGTGCCCTGTGTATCATCTCAGTATTGTCTATCTATCTATCTATTGCCAGACGCCTCAATCCCGAACGGGGTGGCCACAAACAAATCGCCTCCATGTCACTCTGTCCCCTGCCATTTCACTACCACGCTCCTTCACTTCCTCATTTGTTAGTCTGTCTCTCCATGTGACTCCACATGCTCCTCTCAAATAACTCATTTCCACTGCTCTCACTCTTGACTTCTGTCCTTCCAACAGGGTCCAAGCTTCACTTCCATATGTCAGAGTTGGTATCACAATACTGTCATGTAACAACTTTTTCACTTCCATGCTCACCTCCCTGTTTCTTATCACTGCTTTCAACGAACCAGCAACCTTCCTTCCCTGCTGTACCCTTTCGAGCACTTCACCCTCCAGACTACCATCCTTACTCATCACACTGCCCAAGTACTTAAATTCACTCACATTCTCCATTTCCTTCCCATCCAATCTCACTGTACACTCACTGGCTTCACTTCTCTCGAAGACCATCACTTTACTCTTCCCCACATTCACCTTTAGATTCCGTTTCTTACACACTCTCCCAAACTCATCTACCAAGCCTTGCAGCTCCCCTTCGTCTTCACTCAACAACACAGTATCATCTGCAAACAACAGTACAGG
>JAGKTI010001240.1:33593-62410 GCA_018397915.1 Birgus latro | reverse complement strand
ACACACACACACACACACACACACACACACACACAAAATCCTTGGTGTAACATACAATACATCAATGTCATTTAAACAACACATCACAAACATCAAAAATAAATTAACACCTAGACTCAATGCCTTGAAGTCACTTGCCCATACAACATTTGGACACAACAAAGAAACCATCACCACAGTATACAAACAATATATACATTCAGTGATGAATAATTCAATCCCTGCTTGGGCTCCTAACCTCACTAAAACACACTACAACACTCTTCAGACCATACAAAACAAGGCCTTAAAAATAACCACAGGCTGCACAGTTACTACACCTACAGACCACCTACACCAAGAAACCAAAGTCCTCAGAGTCAAGGATTATCTAGACATGAGAGGCACCCAAATTCTCACTGCAGCCTCCACAAACCCACAACATCGACTACACTACGTGGCAGCACATCCACACACACCAAGGAACATCAAAACAACACCCAGCACACGATATCATACACAAATACTATCATCTTATCCCCCCTGCCTGCCTCAGACCAGCTTCCAGAAGCATATTCATACTCAAATCACTCGCCGTTCCATTCAGTCACTCAAAGACAACACACAGCTGCATGCATGGCCTCCTGATATCCATCCTTCTGAATCCTATCTCCCCCGTGAGGACAGGGTCCACCTGGGCAGGCTGAGATGTGGGCATCATCCAGCCCTCTTATCAGAAGAGGCTGGATGACTTCGTCGCTGGCACCTGTCCAGGATGTAACACAGCACCCCATACTATTAAGCACATCATGGAAGACTGCATTGCACACAATCACGTACGCCAACAACACAACATACACTCCTTGAGAGCTCTGTGGGAAAGCCTAGTCTCTGCCATGGCCTTCCTTAGGGACTCGGGGCTGTTCGGCCAGACTGCCTAGGGAACAACTACTACTACTACTACTATAAGGAGCTCAAGCCTGACCCATGATGCATGCCAACATTCACGGAAAACTCATCACTCATATCTCCATTCACTCTCACCAGGGTACTCGGGGTGTGAGCACCTACATATATAGCCATAACCACTCTTAACCAGCCAATCCTCAGTCCCTGACTTTCTCATTGCCTACTTCACCACCTCCCTAGGGACTCTGTCAAAGGCCATCTCCTAATCAGTGAAAACAAATTACAATTCCCTTTTCTTTTCTGAAATCAGCATCATCTCGCAGTCTACCTCTAATACCACTACACAAGAGATGTAGTGGTATTAGAGGTAGACTGCGAGATGATGCTGATTTCATGTGTGCAGTGTGTTGGGGAGAGCAGGTGGAGATTGTTAGGCGTGAGAGGGTTGAACTTGCTGGTGAGTCTCTTGAGTGTGTGGAGGAGTTTTGTTATTTGGGAGACATGTTATGTGCCGGAGGTGGGGCTGGAGTTAGCTCGGTTGCTAGAGTGAGAAGTGGTTGGAAGAAGTTCAGGGAACTGTTGCCTCTCCTGACATTGAGAGGACTCTCCTTACGTGCTAAGGGGTCTTTGTATGCAGCATGTGTTAGGAGTGTGATGCTGTATGGTAGCGAGACCTGGGCAGTAAAGGAAGAGGATATTCGCAGGTTTAAACATACAGAAATGACAATGATTACGTGGATGTGCAGTGCGTCCCTGCGTGCAAGGCCTAGGGGGGCTGGGTTTACGATGGAAGAGTTGAGAGGTAGGATGGGACTGGAGTGTATTGGTGCTGAGATGAGGAGAGGTAGGCTGAGGTGGTTTGGACATGTGGAGAGGATGGGGGATGATAATTGGGTACAGAGGGTGAGAGATGTTAATATTGGGGGAGGGGTTGGGAGGGGTAGACTGAGAAAGACATGGGACGAGGTCATTAAGTGTGACTTAAGGGTTAAGGGACTGAACAGGGAGGCTGCCAGGGATCGAGCAGCGTGGAGAGCCGCCATTAGGTGACCAAGGCCGATGCATGCAAGCATGTTGGAGCCTTCAAAAACGAAACGAAACGAAACGAACATTTTCCTGCTGATGTTGGACATTGAATATGGCATGAGTGGTCCATTTGCCTAGCATAAACCCAAACTGCATCTCATCAGTATTCACTCTTTCCCTAATCATACCTTCTAGGACTCTCTCCATTACCTTCATTATCTGTTCCAAAAGTTTTATGCTTCTATAATTTCCTCTTTCCAAGGCATCATCCTTCCCCTTGTACACATTTACAATCACACTCTTCATCCAGTCATCTGGTATAACACACACTACCCACTCCTGTATCTCCCGAGGCCTTAAGCATTTCAGCAGTCAACCCAGGTACACCTGCCACCTTCACCAGCAAAAACGGTGACATCTTCACTGTGGGTCTAGCTCCCAGAGGCTGTCAAAGCAAAAGAGGAGGACAGCGTGGGGGCCAAACCACCACAAACCCCCCTTGCCCCTCACAGGGCCCGAGAACCTGGGAGTGGCTTCAGTTGCCCGGGCAAGTATCACATCTCTCAGCACAGCACAAACAACAACACCGTTTTTTCCACACCGAGAAATGACTCCCTGGTGGTCATTTCTCAACAACTTCTTCTACCCGGGGACATTGAGAGCAATCCAGAACCCACCAGTAAATACATATGTCCAACATGCTCAAAACCTATCACTTTGAGCCAACAGACAAAGGGTTCAGTTCAGTGCAATTCTTGCAAGAACTTGACCCATTACACCTGCACAACACTTGCATCCAGAAAACATTACACAAACACATGGACCTGCTTCTTATGCTCCTTCTCTCCACCCACTAACCCCCTCACCAAGCACACTCCTACTTTCTCCACATCTCCTCAGCCTAACCCACTGACCCTTCCCACACCATCCAGTCCCCCAGCCCCTCCCATTCCACCCCAGCCTAATCCACCCCAACCCTTACCTCCATCACAACCTTCACCTATCCTTTCCCCTCCACCCACACCACCACCTCCCCTTCATGCAGCAGCACCCAACACACATTGCACACCCAACATAAACATCCTTCAATTTAACATAAATGGCTTTAACACCAAAAAGCAAGAAATCACACAATTCATCAAACAACAAAACATACACATTGCCATCTTACAAGAAACATAACTACATAGAACACAAAAAACACCCACATTTCATAATTTCACCACCATTCGACAAGACTGGGCCAACGGCGTTTGCGGTGGACGCATCACCCTGGTACACCAATCCATCAACTTTTCCGATACCAGTGCACACACAAAGTCAGTTCTCCCCTCACATAACACCACAACAGAAATACAATCAATTAAAATATGCACTGGTAACAAATCACTCATAACAATCACCAACACATACATTCCCCCTTAATCCTCCCCCACAGATGGCTGGCAAACTACTTAGCAGGCAGATGTGCACATATAACGTTTGCCGGTCAGTCTTCGAACATCAGAAACTTCACAAACGGCGTCCCCCAAGGATCTGTTTTGTTCCCTACACTCTTTAACCTATACATGCATGATATACCCACACCCCACACACCACAGATACACATAGCTTCCATTGGAGACAACATAACACTTACATGTA
Organism: Birgus latro; assembly: GCA_018397915.1. NCBI lineage: Eukaryota > Metazoa > Arthropoda > Malacostraca > Decapoda > Coenobitidae > Birgus > Birgus latro. The sequence goes on along the minus strand of JAGKTI010001240.1, from coordinate 58,852 downwards.
CACACCAAAAGGCAAACACAGCCGAACACATCCTCCAACCTTACCTCAACACACTACATGAATGGTTCACCACAAACAGGCTCAAAAAAGCCCCAGCCAAATCTGCAGTGACCCTTCTCACAAACTGGACAGCAGGACACAGTCACATTCCACCCCTAACCATAAAGAACACTCCCGTACCACACACACACACACACACACAGTGGCAGCCACAGCGAGAAGATGTGTCTCAAACCGCCTCAACAAACCCTAAGTAGTTTTCAGGAATTGTCCTGTCTCCAGTCTTGTTAATAATTTTAAGTATTGCAAGTTATTATAGTCTATCAAAACTGTAAAGAACTATTGTCATTAAGTATACATGAATGTTTTTATAGGAATTTTGGGAACAGCTGTTCAGTTTAGTACTGCAACCGACCTTAAAGATGGCCGACCATGTAAATACTGAGGAACCGGAATTCCCAGGATTTGACAGTGAAACAAATGTAATGGACCTGGTTAAAACATTGATTATGAGAATTAGTGGTCTAGAAAAGAAAGTGGAAGATCTAGTATCAAGAGACATGCCTGAAAAAACCGAAAATACTATACAGAGTTTGATACAGGCCAATGAGACAGCGAACCAGGAGATCGAAAATTTAAAACGAGAAAATATTGAATTACGGAGAAAACTAGAAGAAAGCAGTAACCAAACAGAGAAGGTAAGTAGTGTGTTAGAAGAGCAAAAGGCAAAGTGGGCACATGTGGAAGAAGAACAGAAAGAAGTAGTCAGTTAAGGGAAATTATTCAGGAAGAAAGGGAAATGAACAAGAAAAAAATGGAAGAAAATGTAGTGAAAATATTGAAGAAAAAAGAGAAAATAGTGAGAGAAACAGTAGAAAGGAACAGATGTGTGATAATATTTGGAAACAGGGAGGAAGAAGAAAAAGTTAGGTCTGTGAGACTCGAGAGAGACTCAAATCAGGTGAGGCAAATATTGGGCAAGATCGATCCTGAAGGAAACAAGTGGGAAAAAGAAATTGAGGAAGTAAGGAGGATAGGGCCATATAAGAAAGGGGAAGCAAGACCAATGAGAGTTAAGATGTCTTCAGAAAGTGTTGTAAATGACATACTTAAGGTGACCTGGAAACTAAGTAAAGAGGCAGGAATGGAAAATATTATAGTAAGAAAAGACTTGAATGAAGAAGAAAGAGAAGTCTTAAAATCTTTGAAGGACCAAGTAAAGGAAAAAAATGACAGGAGGACAGAGGAAGAACGTAAAACTTTTTTTTGGAGAGTGATGGATTTGAAGGAAAGGAAGTGGTATGTGAAGAACTAGACGTGAAGGAAACAAAGGGGATGGATATGAATATGAAAAAGAGAAGAATGAGTAAAGATAACAACAGTGCAGCAAATCTGAGCATCATGTATAGTAACGTAGATGGATTAATATCTAAGAAAGGGGAAATTGGAGACTACTTAAATGAAAATAAACCTGAAATTGTTTGCCTAGTAGAGACTAAATTGCCCCGAGATGTTGATATAAAATTATTTGGCTGGAATAATTATAAGATTTGGAGGAAGGACAGAGAAGGCAAATTTGGGGGAGGAATAGTGATATTAACCCATAATGACCTAAGAGTAAAGAATATAGAAATTGAAAATACTAAGGCTGAACTTTTGGGAGTTGAAATAGAGGACAATTATGGAGAAAAAACGGATGTAATAGTTTTTTATATGCCCCCCAAAACTAGGGCATGGACAAAGGAAGATTACGAAGAGTTAATAAGTGAATCCATTATTAGGCTAGAAATGTTAATTGAACGAAGAAATAGAATAATATTAATGGGAGATTTTAACTGTAGAGAAGTTGATTGGGAAAGTATGGATGCTGGGAACAATGAAGAATCATGGGGAAATAAATTAATGGAATTGATGATGGAAAACATGTTAACCCAGTTGATCAAAGAAAACACAAGAATTAGGGGTGTTGATGAACCATCCAGGCTTGACCTACTATTCACAAAGGACCCAAATGATGTGAGGAACATAACCTACCATTGCCCCTTTGGTAAAAGTGATCATCTGGTAATTGAGATGGACGTGGTAGGAGTGAGGGAAGGAGAAAGAGATGAAAAACACAGAGAAAATAGATACAATTATGGGAAGGCAGACTTTGCTTCCCTGAGAAACTTTTTCCAAAATGTAGAATGGAGTAAAATGAATATGATCATAAATGTTGATGAGAAATATGAGTTTTTGATAGAAGTATATAAAACAGGAGTTACTAAGTATGTCCCAAAATTTTCTGCAGCTATGGAAAGGAAGAAAGAATGGTTTAACAACAGATGTAGGAAGGCACAAGAGGCAAGAAATAAAGCATGGAAGAAAGTGAGAAGAAGGTATAGTGAAAGGGCCTGGGAGGAGTACAAGCAGGTTAGAAATGAATATGTAAGGATACGGAGAGAAGAGGAAAGGAAATACGAAAAAGATATTGTATCTAACTGTAAAAAAGAGCCGAAACTATTTTATAGGTTTGTAAATGGCAAAATGAAAGTTAAGGACAGTATAATATGACTGAGGGATGGAGATGAAACATATGAAAGAGAGGAAGACTTGTGTGAAATAATGAACAACAAGCTACAGTCAGTTTATGTATTGGAAGACGAATTTAGGGAGCCTGAAATGGAACCCAGGCTGACGAGAATGACCGAAATTACAGTTGACATGGATGAGGTGCTACAGCTGATGAAGGATTTGGATGTGAGAAAAGCAGTGGGACCAGATGGTGTGGCTGGATGGATCCTGAAGGAATGTGCTGACCAGTTAGTGTGGCCAGTTTATGTCATTATCAAAACCTCGCTTGAAAATGGACAGTTACCTAAAGATTGGAAAAGAGCAAGTATTGTGCCAATCTTTAAGGGAGGAGATAGGGAGGATCCACTTAATTATAGACCTGTGTCGCTTACTAGTATTGTTTGTAAAATCTGTAAGAAAGTTATTAGAAAGAGATGGATAAAGTATTTAGAAGAAAATGAAGTGATAACACCAAGACAGTTTGGTTTTAGGGAAGGAAGATCATGTATTACTAACCTACTAAGTTTTTACAGTAGGGTAACAGATGTCGTACAGGAGAGAGAGGGATGGGCAGACTGTGTCTATCTGGATCTTAAGAAAGCATTTGACAGGGTACCCTATAAGAGACTATTGTGGAAGTTGAGGACATTTGGAGGGGTGCATGGGAAACTATTAAAGTGGATGGGAGATTATTTGATAGGAAGGCAGATGAGAACAGTAATAAGAGACAAGGTATCACAATGGAGAAATGTGACTAGTGGAGTACCCCAGGGCTCTGTCTTGGCCCCAGTAATGTTTCTGATATATGTAAATGATTTGCCAGAGGGTTTGAATAGTTACATGAGTATGTTTGCAGATGATGCTAAAATTATGAAACATATTAAATGTATTGATAGTTGTAAAGAACTGCAAGAGGACATGGACAAAATACACAGCTGGAGCCAGACTTGGAAAATGGACTTTAATGCCAAGAAGTGTCATGTATTAGAAATGGGTATAAGTGAAAGAAGACCACACTGGACATATAAAATGGGCAATGAGATGATTAGTAAAAGAAAGGATGAGAAAGATTTGGAAGTGATTATTCGGGATGACTTGTCACCAGAAAAGCATATAAACAAAATTATTGGGGGAACTTATGGATTACTGACCAACATGAGAGTGGCTTTTAATTATATGGATGAGGAAATGTTGAGGGAGTTGATAGTGACCATGATAAGACCAAGACTAGAGTATGCGGCGGTGGTATGGTCACCTCATTTGAAGAAGCATATTGATAAACTAGAAAGGGTCCAACGGATGGCAACGAAGATGATACCGTGTTTAAGGGAACTCACCTACGAGGAGAGATTGGAAAAACTGAAGTTACCAACATTGCGCGAGAGAAGGGAAAGAGGTGACTTGATCACGATATTTAGAAATGTAAGAGAATTGGAAAGGGTGGATAGAGAGGATCTTTTTGTGTTGGATGATGGAAGAACAAGAGGTCATGGCTTCAAGTTGAGGAAAAGTAGATGTCTTAATGATCTCAAAAAGTTCAGTTTCTCAAACAGAAGCATAAGTATTTGGAATGACTTAGACGAAGAGGTGGTGCAGGCGAAAAACATTCATGTATTTAAATAGATTAGATGAATGTAGATATGGAGACGGGACAACACGAGCTTAGCTCAATTCCTGTATACTACAACTATGTAAATACAAATAGGTAAATACACACACACACACACACACACACACACACAAAATCCTTGGTGTAACATACAATACATCAATGTCATTTCAACAACACATTAAAAACATTAAAGATAAATTATCACCAAGACTCAATGCCTTGAGGTCACTTGCCCATACAACATTTGGACACAACAAAGAAACCATCACCACAGTATACAAACAATATATACATTCAGTGATGAATTATGAAAGGCCTTCTTGGGCTCCTAGCCTCACTAAAACACATTACAACACTCTACAAACCATACAGAACAAGGCCCTAAGAATAATCACAGGCTGCACAGCTACTACACCCACAGACAACCTACATCATGAAACCAAAGTCCTCAAAGTCACGGATCATCTAGACATGAGAGGCACCCAAATTCTCACTGCAGCTTCCACAAACCTACAACATCCACTACACTACATGGCAGCACATCCACACACACCAAGGAACGTCAAAACAACACCCAGCACACGATACACACAGATATTGTCATCTCTCCCCCCTTGTCCGCCTCAGACCAATTCCAGGAGCATATCCATACTGAAATCACTTGCCGCTCCATTCAGTCTCTTAAAGACAACACACAGCTGTATGCACGGCCTCCTGATATCCACCCTTCTGAATCCTATCTCCCTCGTGAGGACTGGTTCCACCTGGCCAGACTGAGATGTGGGTATCATCCAGCCCTCTTAAGTTATCAGAAGAGGCTGGATGACTCCATATGCCTGTCCAGGATGTAACAGCACCCCATGCTATTAAGCACATTATGTAAGACTGCATTGCACACAGTCACCTACACCAACAACACAACATACACTCTGTGGGAAAGCCCGGTCTCAGCCATGGCCTTCCTTAGGGACTCTGGCTGTTCGGCCAGACTGCCTGTGGAACAACTACTACTACTGCTTCTACATCTTCCCCATAGTCCTGCTCACAGTAGCAGCATCAATCATGGGCCAAGGGTCAAACACTGAATCCATTGACTCCAAACCTTCCCTGTTCCTTTCAAACTCCTCATTCAGTACCTGGTTATAATGCTCTATCCAGGTGTCATTAATATCCTCACTGTCCACCAGTATCTTTCCTTCATCATTCTTCACACACTGCTTATCTGTGATGCCCCTATTTTTTCTTATCATCTGTTTTGCCACCTTAATTATCATATTTTTTACTTTCAGTGGTATTTAGGTTATCCAGTAAGAGCTTCTGCACCTCATATTTTGCCCTGTATACCTCCTTTCTAGCCCTGTGCTTGGCAACCAAGTATTCCTTTCTGTTACCACCCCTTTTCCATTCCTGGAAAAGCTTTCTTTTCTCATTAAATGTGGGCTCGACATCCTCATCCCATCACCATGTTACCTTATGTCTTCATGGACCCCTTATCCATCCACACACTGACTCAGTAACTCTCAGCTCCCTGTTCAGTTACAGCTCTAATCATCTTGCAATAGAAGGCATCCTGTACTGCTTGGTTTTTCACCTTTCATATTTTCCTCTTAGGTGCGTAGGTCCTCTTCTTCACCATCTGCTCTTAAGCACCATGTCATATATCAGTAATTGTGTTGCTGCACAAACTCTTTGCTTCCTATGACTTGCACTCATGACAGGAAATAGTCAGTTTGGCTACTATTTCCCCGAGACTTGTAATAAAAAATGTGTGTTGCATACACTCAAGTTCATTGCCTCCCCAGATTCAAGTATCCTTTCCCCTTTCAAATTCCTTGTACTATTTGCACATCCCCCATGTACCCCTTCATAACTTTTAGCTGCTTTACCCATGTGACCATTTAAGTCCCCCCTCCGAACTGCAATCTTATCATCCCCTTTACCACTTACCACAAGAACAGTTTGGTTTCATAATGCAGTAAGGCTGCATCTAGTGAAGACCTATCGCATGATGATTCACCGCATAGCGAGGTCGATATGATAAGTGTTCAGTGGGGTTAGGGAGGGTGACCACAACTTTGAAACCTAAAATGACCAAAATCTTTGCCACCCACCTGAAGTGTGTCCTATGCAGGTACGAATTGTCACCAGGAGTCACCTCCACTCTTTCATGCACAAAATGAAATGAGAGGCAGACAATCACAGCGAATGTAAACATTGGGCGGCCATCTTGCCCCAATCAGCCGACTGGAGGCCCGTCAAAGGGAAATAGGTACATAAGTTGACAATTTCCAAGTCAGAAGCTTCAGTTTTTCACACAAATAAAGGTATCACTTCACTTAATATTCCACGCTGCACTATTTGTTGAATATTTACACTGATATTTAGCAACAGCAATTGTGTTTCAGTGGCCTTTCAAACACAAAATGAAGTGAAAGGCAGATATCACAGCAAATGTAAACTCTAGGCAGCCATCTTTCCTAAGTTAGCAGACTGGAGGCCTGTCAAGGGGAAACTGGGTACTGTACATAAGGTTGACATGATTTCCAAGTCACAAGTTTCAGTATACTGTATCTCAAAAAAAAGGTATCATATCACATACAGTAATATAACACACTTCACTATTTGTTAAGCACTTGTACTGTTGTTTGGCAATAGCAGTGGTGTGTAAGTGGCCTTTTATGCCCAAAGTAGAATGAAAGGCAATCACAGTGAATGTAAACCCTGGGTGGCCATCTTGGCTTGCATGGATCACTGTGTCCACACAAGATTCTCGGATTTGTCCATTGAAAATATCGTTCTTGCAAAATCGTTACCAATTTTTTATGTTATTCCAAAAAAAGGTTCAGTATAACTTCAGTTATCATTCTAGCGATTTACCGCATAACAAATAGTCATATATTGAGACCAGACTGTGTCAATTCATCCCCAAATCTATCTTTTTCTACATCATCCAAGCCAGTCTGTTATTTTTAAAGTTTGTATTAAGTACAGTTATTGGTAAATACTGAAGTACAGTACAGTAATTATGTTTCTCATAACTTCCCTCTTTGCTGAAGGTTGTGTGTGGCAAGAGTCACTCCCTCCTCTTGTTGTATACTATTTGCACTTTGTAACCACTGACTGTATGTAACTATAGAAAAGGAGGTGTGTGGCAAGACCAACTATGTCCTCTTGTTATATGTGTATGCTGTTTACTTTTACAACAACAAACATTTCAGTTCAATTCTAAACACATACCATACAGCAAGGTAATCATGCCAGTTTTTTGTTGCCTGTTTTTGTCATAGATTCTATAAACGTGGCTTGCTTCAGTTTTATACCTGAAGTTAAGGGTATATGTATGAGGAAATTATACTGTGAAAACTAAGTTGCAGCAAACAATAACTGCTGATATATAGTTAACATGACAGCACAGTTCCTCCATGCTTTTGGGGCAGTCGCATCAGTTAAAGTATTTTTGTTCATAAATGCCGTTTGCCATTGGTTTTTAGACCATCAAATGCTGCTGAGGCAGATCATTGTGATATATTAGAAAATTATACAGTACATTGCTGAGAATTCTCAGAATATTGTGAAATACAGTACAGTATTTGAAAAGCATGTAGCTTACACAGAAACCCAGAATCAAAGTTAAATTCTCTCTCTCATGCCATTCATTCTTCTTATATTCAGTTTCACAATCCTTGGACATTTTGTCATTTGGTTTTCAGTACAGTTAATCAGCTTAAGATCAGTTCCTACCCAAGGCTTCTTTATACCATTCTGAGCATTTAATGCACTCAGGATGAGTTGCTAGTCCAACTCCTGAGCATACCCAAATTCTCCTCCCACAGCTTTTTGCAAGACTGACTGAATAAGTTTAAGCTCTATATTAGGTATGATCATGTGTGGGATTAGGCCAAGCATTTTCAAAGACTTAAAGAAATGTGTGACTGCAGATGTGCTCTGCTTTACCGGACACTTTGAAGATAGATCAGCAGTTGTGTTTTCTTGTTCCAATTTTTAAGTCTTATCATCCCTATTTATAAAAAGGAGAAATGAGGATATGATGATGCCAAACACACTTTGAATGAAAATGGAAGCACATGTAGCATAATTTAAAATTCTGTATTGCAGACTCGTCAGAAGGACAGTATACACCAGATACACTACAGGCACTGCTTCAGACTGCTGCACACCAGACTGAAGAGGAGACAGAGGTAGGAAGTTGTTTTGCCCAAACTTGAAAACCTTACAAAAATCCTGGCTAAACTTCAGTAAAGTTGCTTTTTGGAGGTCTGAGGCCTCCTACGCCTCGTTTTATTCAGTTGTAATTATTTACTCCTACAAAGTGGTATACTTTTGGAATCATTGTTAGTAGGTCAAAGGGTCACCATCATTGTTGTCATCAATCATCATCATCAGTTATCATCATCATCATCAATTAGTCTGACCTTGTTATATAAAGATGAGATGAAGTCAGAGCCAGAAACAAAGGAAGGAGGAAATATGAAAATGAGAGAACTACCTAAAGCATGCCCAGTAAAATGAACCACCTGATCATTTACGCATCATTTAAATGCACAGAATCCAGAGTTCAGCTCTCAGGTTTAACCATATCCACATATTTATTTTATATTTTCTTTATAGATGCATTTTACATGCACCTGGAAGATAATGGCATGTTGCTGAATATCAAGTTATAAAGAGGATGTCAGATAATTTCCATGCTTTTCTGTACAGTACATATGTCATCCAACCAGCTTGTTCCTTAGTTCATTCCCAAACCTCAGCATCTTCCATGCCTCATTTCTTTGCACAATCATTCACTATATTCATCAAACTTATCTTGGCCTACAAATCTTTCATCCTCCTTCAAACTCATTGACACACCTGTTTCACAACCCATTCTATGCAGTCTCGCCCTGCCGTATGATGATATTGTATCAAATGAAAATCCATTGCATAATGATTTATTGTATAACAAGATTACTATACCATCAGCTCATTGGGGTCAGGGAGGGGGCCTATGACCATGGAACCCAAAATCTAAAAAAATTGTACCCTTTTTAGGTGTGCCCTCAGTAGCACCATGCTTTCCACTTGGGGTAGCATCCGTGCCAGACATGATTTGCAAGTCACAGGTTTCAGAATTTCACTCACAAAAAATTATCGTTTCACCTAATATTGCACACTGCATTATTTATTATGTACTTGCATTGTTATATAGTGATAGAAGTGGTGTTTTAGTGGCCTTGCACACACAAAATTTAATGAAAGGGAGACAATCACAGTGAATGTAAAGCATCAGCCGCCTTTTTCTCTGTGCCACTCTACTCTCCTCTTGCTCTACACATTTTCACTTCTTTTCTGTTATTATGCCAGGGTACTGTACTTACCTGGTATTCACTGATTCAGGTGTCTGGACAATTTACCAGCAGATCATACTCAAGAGTCACCATTTTTCCCAACAAAAAGATTCCATTTGCTTTGAGCAGGCAAGACAGCATGATCTGTATACATCATATTTGAGATATTCTACCTTTCATCATTCATAACTGTTCTCAGTCGACTTTTAACAGCCCAGGTAACCTGATACATGTGTGTGTTTTGTGAAATGACATCCGTTTGCCTTTGGAAGGAACTCCCTCAGTGTCTTCATGTCCTGGACACAAACAAGCTCGTCCTTGCCACCTTCTTGTGGCTCTGCCACCCATTCCCTAAGCTATGTTAGTTCCTCTGTCGAGAGTTGCTCATTGTGGCTCACCAGGACCTCTTGCACATCAGCCTTGTCAACCTCCTCGAATCCCTTCTTGTGTGAGAGATTGGGGATTTCATGGCAGATATTCACCACCAGTGGGGAACCTCATGAAGGAGTGAACACTCTCTGGCCATACTTTCCTCCAGATGGCATTCATTGTGCTCAGCTGTACCTTCTTTCATGCCACCATGATGTTATTGATAGTGTTCTTTATGTTCTATTTTTTCCCAAACTGGCACATTGTGTCAGTTTATCCCCAGGTGACTCACCCTCACCATTTGCACCATGGTGTGGCAGAGGTAGTGAGCTTTCAAGGTGGAAATGACACTTTGAAGCATGCATGGGCTGCAGAGATGATGTGCTGGGGGCAGGTACACCACCGTAATATTGTCCACCCAATCTTGCATGCCACCACTGTGGCCCAGGGTATTATCCACCAAGATGGGGAAGCAGTTTTCCAGATTGCTCTGATTAGAATAGTCATGCAGGCGAGGTGACAGGTAACCTGCCATGTATGATAGGAGAGTGCAGAGTTGGCAGAGTGCCAAGGCCTGGAGTTACTCTTCCAAATAACCCCCAGGTTCTCCTTCACATACCCTGCCAGTGCCAGGGGTTTCTCCCAGTGGTATACGAGCAGGGGTTTCAGCTCAAGGTCCCCTGCTGCATTCTGACCAAGGAGGAGAGTGAGGTGGTCCTTGGCTACCTTAAAGCCTGGCACATGTCATTCTTCCCTGCTTATGTAGGTTTTATGGGAGATACGTTTGCAAAACAGGCCTCTCTCATTAAACTCCAGAACCTATTTTGGAGAGTATCCTCTTTCCTCAATGATCACCTTCAGCTTGGCAGAGAAGGCCTCATCTACCACATGGTCAGCACTAGCAGCCTCCCCATGCATGGTCACATGTCTAAGGCTAGCACAGGCCTTAAACAACTCAAACCACCCTGTGCTGGCCTTGAACTCCTCCGTTGCCATATTTCCTTTCTTTTCCTTGAGTTCTTTCCACATGTTCAAAGCCTTTGTGCAAATGAAACTGCAACACAGAGGCCTCACTCTGTTAAGTTCATTAACCCACAGAGTTATGAGACACTCCATCTCCTCCATTCTGGGTTACCAATTTTTTGTTATGCACTTAGTAGTCAGGGTAGGCATGTTCTGTGATGCTGCTAGGACAGCATCAGATTTTTAAATTACAGTAGATACCATAGATTGGGGCACCTTAAAGACCTCAGCAATCTTTCCTGCCCCCTACCCCACCTTATGGTGCATAACAATGCCCAGTTTCACTTCAAGGGAATGGCTAAACCTTTCCCATTTTGATTTGCCTTGATGGCATCAGTAGCACCATGCTTTCTGGTGGGGGTAGCACCAGAGATGATTTCCAAGTCACAAGTATGAGTTTTTTACACAGAAAAGGTCTCCCCACCTACCAAAGTATGGCACACAATGTTCATTGTGCACTTGCACTGCTATTTGGCAATAGCAGTGGTGTGGTGATAGCCTTACATGTGTAAGGCAGTTATGTAAGAAAAGGAACACTAGGGAGACAATCACAGCTGCAGGACATGTTAGCTAGTGGATGAGCAAGATGGGATCTTCAAAGGGATGGCACAAAGGAAGCCGCATGTGCAGAAGCCTAAGATTGGGGTTCTTTGCACATAAACACTGGGCAGCCACCTTCAGTCAAACATCTGACTGTCAGCTTACATGTATCACCACATCTGCACAGGATTGTCATCTGTGGCCATCATAATTATTGTATAAGCATATTTCACCAGTGCAAAACTGGGTATAACTCTAGTTCATCGCTCAATTGTTTTATCGCTTACTAAACTGACATACCGAGATTTGATTGTATATTATTTAAAACATGTTTATCCTTTTTCGATAGAGAACTTGCCAATCTTTCTGGATTTTTCTACTTGTTTCTTGAATATATTAAGATTATAGAATGTATAAGGAGATTGTATAAGGAAAGTTTAGTTTTAGTACAGTTAATGTAGTGACAACTGATATTATTATTAGTGCAGTGTAACAGTAATTGAATTAAGGTGAGAATTAGTTATTTATTTATTAAGTAGTGTAAGGGTGCCATCTTCCTCTGTGTTAAGTGCAGTGTTTGATATTTTTATGTATTATTTTTCAATTAAGATTTTATATTGAGTACTGTATTAAGAATAAAATAATGTAACTCAGTTGGTGCATTATTAACCTGTGATCAAGCTTGATACAGTATGTAACAACTTTTTATTTGCAGATCATGGACAGATATTTTTCCTAAGTGAGAGCAAGAGCATTAAGTAAAGATGAGGATGATCCAAGTTCACGTTGTGACCCCAAATTGTCACCTTCGAAACCATTCCTGCAGGTTTGAACAGGGTGCTGAAGAAATCTTGTCAAAGTCGACTTCAGAAGCAGGCCCAAGCAAACTTCCTAAAAGAAAAAAGCTTGTCGACAATATCAGAGTCTCATTTTCACGTGAACTGGAAATAAAAATGAACCTCATCCTTTCTGTTTGAACTGTGGTGAGAAGCTTTCCAATGCCAATATAATCCCAGTCAAGATGACAAGGCATCTCTTGTTAAAATTGGAAATCTGACAAACAAGTTCAGTATCTGTATTTTGAATGACTTTTGGAACACCAGAAATTCCAAACAAACATATTTTGAAAAACAAGTGTCAGTCTCAGAAAGGATACAGATTGTATCTTACCAGTTGGCTGAGTTGATTGCTTAGCAGACAAAACCACATAAAATGAATGAAAAATTGATTCTGCTTGCCACCAGCTTGATTGTGAAACTTTGGTTATGCTCAGTGAGAAGTTACGAAAATTCCTTTGTCTGATAATTGAGTTTGCAGGAGAATAGTCGATATGTCAACTACTTTTGAGAAACGTGTTTCTGAAGCTATGAAGAATTCTATATTTGCCATTCAGTTTTATGACTCAAGCAACATTAGTGGAAAAGCACAGTTGCATGACTATGTGAGACTCATTCACAGTGTCAAAATAATCACACAGTTCTTACGTTGCAAGGAACTTGAGAAACATACCAGAAGACAAGATACTTTCCAAACTTTGTCTGAGTAGTTGGAAGATTTTGAGATATACTGGGATTCTTGTGTTGGAACTTTTAGAAATGGAGCTCCATCTTTGATAGGGAATGTTAGAGTACTGGTGTCACTCATCTAACAGAAAATCCAGATGTAATATCAGTTCACTCTTTTTTACAGAGAGGCATTAGTCAGCAAGACCCATGTCACTGATTTGAAGTTAGTTCTAGATCAGTCTGTGCACTTTTTGAACTTCAAAACAAAACCATTTGCTCAGCTCTCCAAAGACAGAATTAGAACACCACCTCCTAATTTGGCACAGTGAGGTTCGATGGCTGTCTCACAGAAATGTTTTGAGTTAGGTGTTACAACAGAAGAATTAGTTAAGAGCATTCTTGGAACAAGAAGGGAACTCACTGTACTGCTAGCTGGATGAGAATGACTGATGTGCAAAGCTGGCATATTTGGTTGACATCTTTTCTTGGTTAACTGTGCCCAGTGCTGGTCTGCAAGCTACTCTGACAGTACTCTCATGATTGCAGATAAACTACCTACCTTAAAAAGAAAAAGAAAAAAAAAATTGAGGTCTGGCTCAGAAGAGCAATGTAATATTACCTCAAAATGTTTCCACTGGCAAAAAGTTTTAAAACGAGCATTGAATTGCGTGGCCTCATACAGGAACAACTTTCAACATTTTGATAAGTATTTTCCCTCATTGTTTACTGAAAATTCAGCTGGGTTAGAGATCCATTTGCAAATTTCATCTGTTCAGATCTGACATTAGATGAAGAGGAGGAAGTGGCATGCATTTCAAGTGAATACACCTTGAAAATGAAACATGGGAGTATGCCATTGGACTCTTTTTGGATATACAACCAGAAACAGTTTCCATGCATCTCGTCAAGAGCATTATCCATTTTTCTCCCACTCTCCATGACATATCTTTGTGAACAGGGTTTTTCAGCTCTGACACATATCAAAACCAAGAAAAGAGAAAGACTTACTTGTGTTGATGAGAGTTTGTTTTTTGCAAGTAAGTCCTAGTGTTGATGAGATTACTGCACAAAAACAGGCTCACACTTCTCATTGAATATGTATGTTTTGTGAGGAATCATGTTTAAATGTACCTACTTTGTTTTATACTTTCTGGATATCTCTTGATGACATTATAATGTACTGTAGTTGTGTTCTGTGATGAATAAGTCGCTGCTAAGAGTTTTTATTATTTATTTTTTTTTTTTTTCAGTTTTTCCTAGTAAAAAATTTGCTGTGGCACAAAAAAAATTTCATTTTCAAAGTGTGGCCTAGTGAAAAAAAGTTTGGGAACCACTGGTCCAGTGGGTTAGAGTGCAGACTGCAGGCTTAAAGATTTGAGTATTCAAACCAGCAAAATGACCAGTGGTTGATGTCAATCACTCCAGTCTTGTGTTTGTTGTTTATTTCAGAATCTTGTGCAGTCATTCCTTGATAAAGAACAAGAAGTTGAGGACTTTCTGTCTGAATTCTTATCAAAGAGGAAAACCGCACACCTGAGACGAATCAAAGCCGAGAAGATTGGGGACATCATCAGCCAGCAGAACAGCACCCCATACCCAAGCCAACCAGCTGGGAGCTATGGTGTCAATCAGTGGTCTTCACCCTACCCTACACAACCACTGAATATGCCCATGCCTGGATTCCACTGACTTAACTTCAGAAAATGCAAAGTGTGCAGTAACAGAGCTGATCTGCAAGCCTTTGGAATCACTTGTGTTTAGCTTACTCAGATGTTCTTCCCTATTACATGAAATATCTCAAGGAAAAGTCATATTGATATTCATTTCTTCAATTTACCGAAAACAAAAATCCAATACTGTTCATTATTCACAAGAACAAATAAGAAAAACAGTAATATAGTGCTATTTTACAAGCATATCTAGTGAACTGTAAAAGAGGTTGTGTCATCAACACAAATTTTAAGTTTAGGAACTGTTGGCTGTTCTTTATTTTGATTTTAGGTATTCTTACATGAAAGTATTGGTGATAAATTATGTTTTATGCTGTATTTCAATTTGATCTACACTGTATTGTGCTGTATAAGTTTCTAAGTATGGGATATCAGTAATTAGCACAGGAGGCTTTTGTAACATACCATAAAACACCCTAACTTCGGACATTTTTTATGTATTTTAATGAATAACTCTGTGTAAAATGGTGCAATTTTATCCCTGTTGGTGTCATGTGGTAGCCAGGGATGGTACCTACTGAATCCATATAATAAATAAAATGAGCCACGCTTGACTCGTCTCTCTCTCTCTCTCTCTCTCTCTCTCTCTCTCTCTCTCTCTCTCTCTCTCTCTCTCTCTCTCTCTCTCTCTCTCTCTCTCTCTCTCTCTCTCTCTCTCTCTCTCAAGTGTCCGAAGTTAGGAACAAATTTCCTAACTTCGGACAGTTCTTCCAAACTTCGGACATCCAGGTGTTTGCCCTTTAAACATGAGAATGATTCATAGCACTTGTCTCTGGACATACTGGCCAAACTTTGGACACTTTAGAAGTTTTTAAAAAATGTCAAAAAAAATATTGGGTACTCATGGCCCAAGTTATAGATATATAAGGAGAAACATCCAAAAATATCTTCTTTTTTGAGCTCATAATTTGATATCACATTAAGATGCATCATATCACATTTGTAGTGAGGTATTCTGGCCACAAATATAACTAAGAACTCTTCAGAAACTTTTTCAAATGAAAAAATTATATAAAAATGCATTGCATATATTCCAAACTGTAAGGGGAACTGATCTCTTTTTCCTAAACAAAACTTCACTTAATTATCAAGTAGCTACCTCACTGACTCAACAAATGCATACTCAAATAACATAATTTAATGTTAAACACTTCGGACAGGTTCTAATGACACCCACACATCCACTAACACGCACACAAACCAACAGACACATGCACACACAGGTACATGTTATTAAGGCCAGTATAAATTACTGTAACTAAATAAATAGTATCATTTTTTTCTTTAAAATAAAACTCATTACTGGTTAAGGCACCATACTGTAGCACCATCCTTTCTATCCTTCTATCTGTGCCTTCATCTCTAGCTTCCTTTCTGGTCGTTCTATAGCTGCTGTTGTAGACGGCCATCGTTCTTCTCCTAGACCTATCAACAGTGGTGTTCCTCAGGGCTCTGTCCTATCACCAACTCTTCCTTTTATTCATCAATGACCTTCTAAGCTGTACATCTAACCCTATCCACTCTTATGCTGATGATTCCACCCTTCACCTTTCCATTCGATTTCCGCAACGTCCATCTCAGCAGTTACATCAGCAAACAAGGGATGAGGCTATGGCACACCTAATGTCTGACTTGGCTCGTATCTCTGATAGGGGTAAAAATAATCTTGTTATTTTTAATGCATCAAAAACTCAGTTCTTACACTTATCAACCAACAAAATCTTCCTCAGGATTACCCACTAATGTTTAATAATGTCCAGCTCAGTCCTACATCATCCTTGAACATGCTTGGGGTTTCATTCTCTCAGGATTTGTCTTGGAAAGAACATATTACATCTCTTGTGAAGACTGCTTCCAAGAGATTTGGTGTGCTAATCTGACTCCGAACTTTCTTTACCCCTGCACAGTTGTTGACCTTGTACACGGGTTTTATTCGCCCGTGTATGGAGTACAACTCTTATGTGTGGGGAGGCTTCCCACATGCAGCTCTTCTCAATAGGGTGCAGTCGAAGGCTTTTCGTCTCATTAACTCTCCTCCTCTTATTGATTCCCTTCAACCTTTGTCTCTTCACCGCACTGTTACTTCTTTATCTCTCTTCTATCTCTACTTCAATGGTCACTGTTTCTCTGAACTGTCTGCTTGCATCCCTCCACCTTTACGACGGGCACGTAGTACCCGTCTAGCAACAAACTCTCATCCCTTTTCTGTCCAACTCTCTAATGCAAGAGTTAACCATTACTCCCAGTCCTTCATTTATGCAACTGGTCAACTCTGGAACTGTCTTCCTCTGTCTGTATTCCCTACTTCCTATGATCTCCAGTCTTTCAAACGCAGTGTGTCCAGGCATCTCGAAATGAATGGATCTTGAATTTGGCTCTCTTTTGTATTGTTTTTATTTTTTCTTGGAAGGAACAGTATGCGGGCCCTGGCCTTTGGTTCCTTCTTCTTTGCATTAAAAAAAAAAAAAAACATACTGGCAATAACTTTGGTACTGGTAGTACTGACTATCTTCTTCATAGATCTATATCAAATATTATTATCATTACTTAGGTCAAAGTTTCACATCTACATCAAAAATCATACTTTTCTTGCGATCAAGTGTTGGTTCTGGTAACAACTTCAGTATGTCCTCTTTGTCTGTGTCACTGCAGTCATCAACCATTGGGTATACAAATGTGTGAGGTGTACCCTGAACGTGTTTTAGAAACCTAACATGTATTTCTGGTTTTACCCTAACAATGGTAGCAATATAATGCCTGCATCTGTCTTTCCTATCAAAGAGAACCTTCACAACTACCCAGTTTGTGGGAACAACTTTATCCCCAATAGCCTGGGTAGAGATGACTGTCTGAAATTTATTTGGCTTAAGTAATTTGTCCGTCCAAAGTTAGGAATTTTTTCTGAAAAATACAGAGATATTCATTAAAACAGTCATAGCAAGATTATGCACGTATATATTTTAAAATAGTTTACTGCCCAGTACGTACAACACTTTTCCATATATAATCGTACTAATCACGTTCTTACAATTGAAACTGTTTCTTCTTTGTGAACAAAGTTTTGCAGGGTTAAAAATTGTACTTTTTTTCCATTTGATTCATAAATTTTTTCACCCACATATATTCAAGCTAGTTTAATAGGAATTATACACAATAATCTTTGAAGTTTACCCTACCTACCCATATCATTATTATTTGCAAATATCGCACTCTTTTCCAATAAACTTGAATTACTACATTTTTTTCGCACAATGTCCGAAGTTTGGGCGCTGTCCGAAGTTACAGTGTTTTACGGTAATATGTAATTGGAATATGAACTAATACTTTGGTGTATAAGTATGGTAACATATTCTTACTCACAGTTAAATTTAGTACTGTACAAGTAAGTTGCTCATTTGAACCTTGATGTATTTGCAGTATTGTAGTATGACTTTGTTGAATTTACGTTTCAAGTATCCATTGACATCAGTACTGGACTTGTGATTCACTGATAAAATAAGAAGGGGTTTATATTTTGATTTTCTCATCCATAATGACATTTATCATAGTGTAACTTAAAGCCAAAACACTGTAATAGTGTTCATAATGAAGAGGCATTGTTTACATAAATCTGTCTATCTATCGCCAGACGCCTCAATCCCGTAAGGGGTGGCCACAAACAAATCGCCTCCATGTAGCTCAGTCCCCCTCCATTTCACTGCCCTGCTCCCAGCTCACACCCCCTTCTCTCATATACCTTTCCACTTCATCCTTCCACCTCATCCTTGGCCTCCCCCTCCCTCTCCCCCCCCCCCTCCATCTCACTCACATACACTCTCCTCATCAGTCTCTCTCTCCATCCTCTCCACATGGCCAACCACATTATTGTGTTTCTCCTAACACTTCCTATCACATCCACATCCACACCACAATGCTCCTTCATTTCCTCATTTGTCAGTCTCTCCATGTGACTCCACATCCTCCTCTCAAATAACTCATTTCCACTGCTCACACTCTTGACTTCTGTCCCTCCAACAAGATCCAAGCTTCACTTCCATACATTTGAGTTGGTATCACAATACTGTCATGTAGCATCTTTTTCACTTCCATGCTCACCTTTCTGTTTCTTATCACTGCTTTCAAGGAGCCAGCAACCTTTCTTCCCTGCTGCACCCTTTCAAGCACTTCACCCTCTAAACTTCCATCCTTACTTATCACACTACCCAAGTACTTAAATCCACTGACATTCTCCATATCCTCCCCATCCAATCTCACTGTACATTCACTGACTTCACCTCTCTCGAAGACCATCACTTTACTTTTCCCTACATTCACTTTTAAATTCCGTTTCTTACACACTCTCCCAAACTCATCTACCAAGCCTTGCAACTCCCTTACGTCTTCACTTAGCAACACAGTATCATCTGCAAACAACAGTACAGGGAGTTTCCAAACACTGCCCTCTTTCACTAGGGCTGCCCCAACATCCACTGCCCTACCTTGTATTTCTTTTATAACCCCATCCATAAACATTTATGATTGAACATCCATGGAGACATGACACATCCTTGTTTCAATCCAATCTTCAAATGGAAAAACTCACTCAGTTCACCATCCACACACACTGCAGCCTTAGCACCCTCATACATACTCTTCACGACTTTCAACAACTTCCCATTTACTTCGTAAATTCTTAATGCTTTCCACAATCCTTGTCTATCCACCCTGTCATATGCTTTCTCCAAATCCATGAAGGCTGCATACAACTTCTTTCCCTTCTCTAGAAACTATTCCACTAAAGATCTAAGAATGAATATTTGTTCTGCACAACCTCTTCCCTTCCTAAAACCTCCCTGTTCTTCTCCAACTAATTCCTCTGTTATTTCCCTAACTCTGTCAATAAGTATCCTACCATATATTTCTCCAATTACACTAAGAAAGCAAATGCCCCTATGGCTACCACATGCTTCTTTTTTCCCCTTTTCCTTTGTACAGGGGAATAATTATACCTGACTTCTAATCCTTCATGACTCTACCTTCCTTCCAGGCCAATCTGCACGCCTTCCATATCCATTCTATTACTATCTCTCCCCCATGCTTCAGCATTTCACCACACACTCCATCAATTCCTGGGGCTTTCCCCATTTTAACTTTCTTCAGTGCTTCCACAACTTCCATCCTACTGATTTCTTCCTCTCTTCTCACACCCCTCCTTCTCCCAGCCATTCCCCAGTCACTTATACTTGCATTACTTTCATTCTGTATGTTCAACTATTCATTATAGTGTTCTCTCCATCTGTTCACTTTTTCTCCCTTCTCCACTAGTAATCTACCATTTTTATCTTTCACTCCCCAACTAACTTCTTTGGCACCCTGTCTAACTCTCTTTACCTCTTTCCAGAACATTTTCTTACATTCCCTCCACTTTGCACTCAAATTCCTTCCAGATTCCTCATCCACTCTCTTTTTATTCTCCTTTACTAATCTTTTTGTCTTTCTCCTCCTCTCTCTTCCATCTCTCAACTTCTTCGACACCCCAGTTTACATAAATAATAATATAAAAAAGCTTTATGATTTCCTATACTTTATGTATGTTAATCATTATATCTCTCTTTTTTTATGACTGAGGTGGGTAGGTTCTGAAAATAATAAAATCATAGACTGGGCAGCTATCTACAGAGTACCCAGTGAAGAGACCAGTTGTTACAGTCAGCCCTGCTACAAAGGCCTGTTTTTTTTCTTTTTTTCTTTTCCAGGGTAGATAAAGACATCATACATGAAAATTTTTAGGTTGAAGTAAGTTATGATGATGAAATAAATTAGTAGTATCATACATAGATGGTGCTTCAGCGTTACTTTCTGCATTACATTTATTCTCTTTTGCATTAATCCCATTGCTGTGAGAGGCCTGTCCCAAGTTGGAAACTATCATGTTGCAAGAGCAAGAATACAATTAAAAGATGCCATCAAGTTGCAGGGGTTATACTTTTACCATTTTCATCATCCAAACCTCTTTTCCTACCTAAGGATCGGGTGAGATAGGGTCCAGAAGGGGGAAAATTAGAATGAGCAAAAGTGTGGTCAGTTATAAGGGTCACACATTCACTAGCCATTCTAGCCCTTATAATCCTGACTGCCTCGCAGGCATAAACATCTACACTTGGATGCTTCATGTTCCGTATCAGCTAGAGTCAGTTTGACAACTATCACATCACTTTGCAAAACCAAGAGTGCCAAACCCTACTGAGCCAACTTAATACACTATCAGTTCCTTAGCCTCATTGGCCTCCATGCCTTGGCATCTCACACACTTTTGTACCATATCTATCCACCTTCTTGGCATACCACACCTCCATCCACCTTCAGACTCACTGAGATACACATTTTTCACAAGAGTGTTCACACCCATTTTCTCCATATGGCCATACCATCTAAGCACACTTTCTTTGGTGCCATTAGACTTCCATACTCCACATTTTTCATGAATCATGTTGTTTCTTATCCTGTCTGCTCAGCACTCTGTGCTTGATGACAATTAAAACTCTTTCATACAGGCCTAAAGCAGCTATCATACATAGCCTTTAGTTTTGTGTCAAGGCCTTCATAACACCAGTCACTTTCCTACCTTTTGCCCTTGTGCCTTCCACTTCCTTTGCACATTCACCTTGCTTCTGTATCTGCAGTATGGTACTTAGCTTCTCTCAGCAATTTGAGTCCCTCCAATTCACTGTCACATTACAGTATGTTGTGAATTCTAAAAAAGTACAAACATCATATTCTAAAATACTGTTATACAATTAAAAGCTACAAGTGTCATAGTCTAAAATACTGTTCTTAATCTCCATGATCTGCTATCTCACTGCACTTCCTCGGATACTCAGACATAATGATGTCATGGTTTTCATAAATCAGTTCACAGCTGCTTTAGCTTCTGTTGCTTGAGTTGTTGTTCTTACTCTGGATCCTACACAGCTTCTGTGCAACCAGCCTAACTTGCAGAGGGAGTAACTTGGTCTCATCAAAAAGTGTGATCAGTAGGTAGAGCTTCATCCTTTTACCGGGGTCATTGTAAAAGACGATGGTGCCAGCCTTCGACTTTGTTGTTTGTCCTCACTAATCTCTTGAATGTTGACCAGGATGCTGGTGGACGTGATGTGCTGGTTATCCACGTCTTCTCAAAGTAGTCCAGGAGTAAGTTTCTGTGTTGAGGCAGTCTGAGGGCATCGCTCTTTCAGGTGGTTGAAAGAATTGTTGATATGGGAAGCTAGAAGGTTGGGCAATGCCATCAACTGACGTATGTAGTTACGGACAGGCATCTGATGCATGTGTGCAGAACGTAACCCATATTTCTCAACTCAGTTGTACACAGCCAGTGCCCAGTGGAACCAGCACCCAAACACAGGGATATCAGGTTGAGACTTAAGAAGAGCACTTTCAAAATCTACAACAATCTCTTCAGCCATGAGGTCAGGTGGGAGAACATCTATGTTGGCATCCAGGACAGCCTTGTAATCAGTGGTCTTTTGTCAAGACATAACTACAAATAACAGTGGGACTTGCTTTGTGGTGTCACCAGCCTTATGTAGCTGTGAATGCTGAGAAGCTGAACAAATGGCTCCCTGACATCTTTGAAAGTTCCATCAGTGAACCAGATCTTGGCCTTGCACATGAAGGAAAGCTGGAGAGGAGATGCAAACACCAAGTGACGGTGGCCGTTATGGTGAATATCTTGTTGAAGAAAATCATTTGGAATATGAGGCGTAGCAATCTCAAATTCCAAATCAGCTGGATGCTTTGGTCGTAGTTGCTGTCGGGCACAGTTGGCTGCTCTCTGCAGGTTGGAAACTTCTGGCAGTTGAGCTTCATCAGTTGCAGGTCTGACGAGTGTATCTGAAACAATCTTTCCTGAAGATTTGTAGACATCATCTTTGGCTGCTGCTTTAACCTGTGATATGGACTGTGCTCGAAGTCGTTCCCCTGGGTTGCCTCCGTGGTTGTGTTCCTTGGGACCTCTGGTGAAGATGTTATCTTGCTGACTGACACTGGCAAAGCACCTGTTCTTTTTTTGTACGGATGCTGCAGATTCATGATATTGAAACAAACGTCACCCGGTTTTTGACATATTGGAATCTAAGGCTGTCTGTAAAAAGATCACCAGCCTTTCTTGAACCTCCTTCCACTACATGGTAGTTGTTGGGGCATCCACCATGATGTCAGTGGGGATTGGTCTGGTGGTGAGTGATGTCTTCTCAACTTGATTGACTTCCTCTACAGGCAGGCTGACACTGAAGAAAGGTGATGCACTTTGGGTTAGGGCCTCTGAAGGGTCATCTGTGGTTGACATTTCAGTGAAGCTGTCAGTGCTCATTTCCTGTTGGGAGAACAGCTATAGCAAACCCACTCGGGTAGCTCCACCTCCCTCCTGTTCAGCTTCCTGTAGAATTCTCTTGTAATGCCTGCAGCAGAAAACACTTTTTTTTTTTTTTTTATAAATTTGATGTGCAGTTTTTTATGATTTCTTAAGTCAGTTTATAAGCCATTCTGGGATGTGGGCAGTCTGTTAAAAAATCATCACAGCAATGTGACCGACATCCACTGGAATGTGAAATCTTCAATTTCAAGCTATGCCTTCTGAGGGGATTGATGTTAAAACTTTAAAAAATTGGTGGACTGGATGTTATCGAGACCTTGGAGTATTTTGTATACCTGGATAGCATCACCCCTTAACCTTCTCGATTCTGAAGTTGGAATATCTAATCTTCCACCTCTCTTCATATTTTGAGTTAGCCAATCCCTGTAAAAGTTTCGTCACTCTGCACTGTTATAAATATCCACCTTTTCTGTTGTCTACAGGATTACTCTTCCATCCATCCATTCATCATCCAATCTTATGTCGCCTCACAGAGGAGCATAGGAGGCCGGGGCTAGGCAAGTTGGTCCTGACATTTAAGATGAGAGCAACCAGCCTCACTCATCCCTGAGTGGCATTATGTGAGCAGTAAACCCCAATCACCCCTTGGATATAAACCTTCACTGGCTCAGTCTGACTAGAGCGTCATAATTACCCTCTAAACCACCAGGCGCCAAAATCTGGTTATATGGTTACCACCCAGCATAGTAAATGGTTTCCTGGACTCGCCCACTTTAATACAACATGTAAGCTCACAAAGTCGTTGACCACAGCAGAAAATCTCGCTAACTGATAGGAAACAGGACAGGCCACCAAGGTCAGGCCTACTCTTCCCCACCCAGCTTTACACACTGGAGTTACAAGTTCTGTGCTTCCAAGCACTACAGCTGTCACACTACATGGCTTCCTGGTGTGGTCCTACTTCTGCACAACACAGGGGTAGGGAGTGCAGTTGTTCCTAGGTCTTGTGGTAGTCGTGGTATATGGCTATCAGTAGCAAACTTGAAGCCTCAGAGCTGTCTTCTCTTCACCCCTGCTCTAACACAGATTCATCCTGGTTGCTCGCAGCGACAGCGTTCGAAGCCGTTCCCCGCAGCAACACGCTTCACTGCCTCATCAGTGAGATGAACCAGTAGAAACGAACAACCAAGCCTATGGACAGTGCTGAGAAAATTTCTTATAATTTTGTCATGTGTCCTAATTTACAAGTGTCCAATAATTTCTGACACTGGGGGGATACCTAAATAGCAAACAGTCCTGATGCTGTACGGATTAAGTTGGATTGAGACCATAAGGAGTGGTGCATTTATACTGGGGAGTGGTGCTTTGGGACCAGGTACGTGGTGCATTGGGACCTGATACATGGTGGATTCAGGAAATGGTGCATTCAGTCCATAATCCGATGTGTCATGTCTCCACAGTTTTTCAGTCTATATGTGGATGGGGATGTAAAGAGTTACAAAGTAGGACAGTGGATGTTGGAGTGGCCCTAATGAAAAAGGGCGAGTGTGGAAACTCCCTGTACTATTGTTTGCAGATGTAGCGTTGTTCAGTGAAAACGAAGGGGAGCTGCATGGCTTGGTGAATGAGTTTGGGAGACTGTAAGAAACGGAATCAAAAGATGAATGCAGGGATGAGTAAAGTTTATGGTCTTTGAGAGAAATGGAAGTCACTGAATGTACAGTTAGGTTGGATGAGGAGGAAATGGAAAATGTGAGTGCATTTAAGTACTTTGGTAGCGTGATGAGTAAGGATGGAAGTTTGGAGGGTGAAGTGCTTGAATGGGTACAACAAGGAAGAAAGGTTGCTGGTTCTTTGAAAGCAATGATAAGAAACTGGGAAGTGGGCATGAAAGTGAAGCTTGGACCTTGTTGGAGGGACACAAGTCAAGAGAGGGCAGTAGAAATGATTTATTTGAGAGGAGCGTGTGAAATCACATGGAGAAATGAGGAAGTGAAGGAGCGTTGTGGTGCAGATGCGGATGTGCTAGGAAGAGTTAGGAGAAATACGCTGAGGTGGTTTGGCCATGTGGAGAGGATGGAGAGCGAGAGACTGATAAGGAGAGTGTATGTATGTGAGTGAAGGGGGAGAGGAAGGGGGAAGCCAAGGAGGAGATGAAGGGAAGGAAGGGAGACGTATATGACACAGAGGGGTACAAGCTGGGAGCAGGGCAGTGAAATGGAGGGGGAC
>JAGKTI010001240.1:0-18746 GCA_018397915.1 Birgus latro | reverse complement strand
AATGTGACTTAAGGGTTAAGGGACTGAATAGGGAGGCTGCCAGAGATCGAGCAGCGTGGAGAGCCGCCATTAGGTGACCAAGGCCGACACATGCAAGCATGTTGGAGCCTTCAAAAACGAAACGAAAACGAAACGAGTTAGCTTAGCACACCTGATCTCTTGGAAGCAGATTTTACAAGAGATGTAATATTATCTTTGCAATATAAATCCCAAGAGAATGAAACCCCAGGTATGTTTAAGGATGATGCAGGATGGAGTTTATGACAAAATTATATAACGACTGGTTTTAACGATATTTTCTCAGCATTTAAAGGACATTCAGCAAATAGTTGCTACCTAAAAAGCCAAAAAATATTAAAATCCTGAAAATTAAAGATAAAATGGACGATATGTATATAATGATAACGGATTACTAAAATAGGCTTGTTCATTGCTTATTCTTGCCTTAATGGTACTCACCTGAGACATAGGACCATCTCTTGAATATTAAGACAAATTTTTATGTACCTTTGAATTGATTCAGCAACTGTTTAAGAATGTACATACAGTAAAACCTCGATATATCGGACTTCAGTAGACCGGAATTCGCTTTTATCGGACTCGAGGAGCTACCGGACTAAACTCCTATATATCGGAAAAAGTCCGATATAGCCAGAAAGCAGTCCGGACTGCCTGACAACTTCAGCTGTGTTCACCACAATAAGACAAGTAAAAGATATGTTTTTCAGTGCACAGTACAGTATTATTATACCATTTGATTAATGTAGTGAAGGTATAACACAGTACAATACTGCAATGGTGGTGAAAACCACTGATGCAATCTGGACTAATGTCTGATATATTGGAAAAAGTCCGGATTAGCAGGGGTAAGTCCGGATGTCGCTTTTATCAGAAAATAGCATATTTCGGACTGGCCTGAGCCCCAATTAGTCCGTTATAGTGAGGTCTTACTGTAAGTGCATATTTTAGTATGAAGAGGATCCAGCAATAAGTAAGGAAACTAGTTTTGTTTGGGGTAGCTTAGGATGAATTTGGATAGGTTAGGTTAGGATAGCATAGGTTTGGTTAAATTACAAAAGTTTGTTATGCTGTATTTTAATAAGTCAACACTGTTAGGGGTAATTTTTGTGCCAAAAAATGGCATTCTAGATGGTACCATATCTGTCTGTCTTTGGCATTCACAAGATGGCATCCACCTGTCTTTGGCACACACAAGATGACATCTGTCTGTTTCTGGTGCTGTGGGGGATTGTAAACAAAGACTGGTTTTTAAGGGCTATTCACGACATAAATAAGAAACGATAAATATACACTTTAAACAGCAGAAGCACCTTCCCAGATCATTTCTTCTTCCTGATAGTCTTTTATATTTTTCTGGTTATTTCTGGCATGGTAAATGAATATTTCACATTAAATTTCGTTCCCTGTTGCTTACAGCCATGTTCCATTTCCTGTGTCAACTGTTTCTTGAGTGTAATGGCTGTCACTTTCAGTGAACGTCCCAGTCACCTTTTAGTACTGGTACCTCTTGCTAACCTTACATTTTAACGTAACCTAACATAACCTAGCAATTTATCCTAACCTAACCTTGCAGTTTAACCTAACCTAGCTTAACCAAGATTTGAGTAAGTTTTAGCAAGAATGCCACTACAAATGTTAATGAGGCATAAGGAACATGATGATAACAAGTGGGAAAAAAGTCAGCAGAAAACAGTTGTTTAACATCATGAAAATGGTTAGAAAAATACAGCATGAAAATGGTTAGATAATTACAGAAAACAAACTTGAGTAACAGCAATTGAATTGGTAAGCCCCATCTACTGCTTAAAGTAAAATGTACATTTGCCATAGAAAACATTGAAACTTGAAAATGCACTCAGAAAATACGCAAAGAATTCCATGATAAACAGTAGAAAACTGCAAAATAAGTTGGTTGTATGTCTCCTTCTCAATTATCCACTTTGCCATAAAATCCCCAATAATTAAGACCAAAAGCCTGTTCAAAGCTGTAGTCTCCCAGTTGAGTCCCATAACCCAGATGTGACAGTCTTATGATCTTGTTTCAGTTCATTTTTTTGGTCTGCCTTTTGAATGTAGAGGAGGAAAGGGAGGCTGAGATTGTTGCAGATGGAAGGGTGCAAGGAATAGATGTGTTGGGAGAGTTGAATGAATCTTTGATCACGATGGAGGAAGTGCAAGAGGCAGTAAAGCAGATGAAAACAGGGAAAGCTGCAGGTATGGATGGGTGTGCAATGGAATGCATGAAATGTGGTGGAGCGACTATTGTTGACTGGTTAGTAAGATTGTTGAATGTGTGCTTTCTGCATGGTATGGTGCCAGTTGACTGGGCAAGTGCTTGTGTGGTCCCATTGTATAAAGGTAAGGGTGATAAGTATGAATGTACTAGCTTTAGAGGTATAAGTCTGTTGAGTGTGGTAGGTAAGGGGTATGGTAGAGTGTTAATTAAGAGAGTTAAAGAGGATACAGAGGGAGTGATTGGTGATGAGCAGTGTGGCTTTAGGAGAGGGAGGGGATGTGTGGATCATGTGTTTGCTGTGAGACAGGTGTATGAAAAGTATTTAGCGAAAGGTAAGGATGTGTTTTGGGCATTCATGGATTTAGAGAAAGCATATTATAGAATTGATAGGGAGGCTTTGTGGAATGTTTTAAGATTGAATGGGCTTGATGGCAGGTTACTAAAAGGAGTGAAAAGTTTTTATGTAAATAGTAGAGCGTGTGTAAGAGTGGGAAATACTGTGAGTGATTGGTTTCCTGTGAGAGTGGGGCTGCGGCAGGGATGTGTGATGTTGCCTTGGTTGTTTAATATTTATATGGATGGTGTTGTAAGGGAGATGAATGCAAGAGTGTTAGGTGGAGGACTGAGTCTGGTGAATGATGGTAGAGAGTGGAATCTGAAGCAGCTGCTGTTTGTGGATGATACTGCACTGGTGGCTGATTCAGAGGAGAGATTGTGACAGTTGGTAGAGGAGTTTGGAAGGGTGTGTGAAAGGAGGAAACTGAAAATATATTAGAATAAGAGTAAAGTGATGAAGTGTATGAGGTTGATAGATGGTAGTAGGATTAATATACTTGTAGTTTTGAATGGTGAGTTGCTTGAGGAGAGAGGGTGTTTTAAGTATTTGGGGTCACATTTTGCTGCGGTTGGAAGAATAGATGCAGAGGTGAAGTTTAGAATGAATGAAGTTGGAAAGGTGCTGGGACGAATGAAAAAAGTGTTTGGATGTCATTCACTAGAATGGATGTAAAGAGAAGACTGTATGAGAGTGTTGTGGTACTGACTGCATTATATGGGGCTGAAACATGGAATATGGGTGTAGCAGAGAGGAAAAGTTTGAATGTAATGGAGATGAGGTGTCTGAGGAGTATGTGTGGAGTGACGCGTATGGATCGAGTGAGAAATGATGAGGTGCGAAGGAGAACTGGAATTGTTCGGGAGATGGCTGATCGAGTTGAACAGAGGGTGTTGCGATGGTTTGGGCATATGGAGAGAATGGATAATGACCGATTGGTGAAAAAGATAACTAGATCTGATGTGAGAGGTGTAAGGCTGAGAGGAAGACCACGAATAGGATGGATGGACAGTGTGAAGAGAGCGTTGGATGCGAGAGGGTTGTCTGTTGAGCAAGGAAGAGTGGCTGTGCGTGATAGAAATGAATGGAGAGAAATTGTGAATGAATAAATGATGACGCAGCCCTGAGGGGATATTCTCCTGCATTTTGTCTGATCAGCTGATCAGGTCAGGTGCAAGTAAGGGGCTGGATCCATTATGTTGTGGCAGGGGTAAACCAGCTTTGCTGTCGGGCCCTGCTGTGGATGTCACTGACTGCACTGCGTAGTTGACCCTCGTGCGGTGTGGTGCGGTGAGGATCTGTCCTTTCTCCCCTTTAGGGCTAAGATGCGAATGAATGTGTATGAGTGGATGAGTAAATTGGTAGTGTGTTGACCTGTCTCGGCTACCTCCCTTTTCTTGGGGGAAGCAGCCTAGGTATATAGATAGATTTTGCAACTGTACCCTGTACCCCCAGTGTTCACACTTTTCACCTTCTGCACCCAATAGTCATGCTCCATCCTATCAACATGCCCAAACCATCTCAAATCTACCCTTCCTTGTCACGACACCAATACATTCCAGTCTCATTCTACCTCAACCCTTCACTGACAGTCCTAGTTTCCCCCGGAGCCTTGCGTTGAAGTACCATATTTTATTAGTTTTGTGTTTTGTTTGAGTCTTTTTTATCAACCAAAGAAGGCAGAATTACTTGTTTGGGAGTAATTGTCCCAAGGTTAAGAGCAGCATATATTATTGGTGTTCTCTGAATGAAATAGATGATGATTAAAAATAGATGACGGCAGGAGTTTGTAAATCTGCTCTTTGTACCCCTAAAACTGAGCAAGTTTTGGAAGCCTAATGTCTAAGCATAAGGGCTGGAATGGTGCTGGAGTTGCTGTATGATGTGAGGTTGGAAATTTTTCAAACATAGCCACCTTAAATGCACTGGTGGAATCGGACATTTTGTTACTGATAGATTATTATTATTGGTGGTTGGTGGGGATGCTCACCATCCACTCACTCAAGCTAGTTCTGCTTTGGGTGTCTCCCCTTTCCTCTATTCCTTCCTTCCTCTTCTGTCTTTCTTTCCTTCATTCTTTACTCTTCCTTCTTCCTATGGGTGACTTTACACTTCCTCTTCACTCTTCTTTCTTTTATTCTTTCCTCTTCCTTCTGCCTGTGGGTGACTCTACACTGAGTGACAAGCCAAATGGTTTCCTGTACACCAGGAAACTATTTACCACAGTGGGTGATAACCATATAACCAGATTATGGTGCCTGGTGGTTTAATGGGTAAATAAAGCATTCCAGTCAGATTGAGCCTGTGTAGGTTTATATCTAAGGGATGGTTGGGGCTTATTGCTCATGTAATGCCACTCAGGGATGAGTGAGGCTGGTCACTCTCATCTTAAATGTCAGGACCATCTTGCCTATCCTCGGGCCTCTATGCTCCTCATGGGGCAACGTAGGATTGACGGATGGATGGTTATTATCTATCTATGTCTCTATTGCCAGACGCCTTAATCCCGTAAGGGGTGGCCACAAATGAATTGCCTTCGTGTTGCCCTGTCCCCTGCCATTTCACTCCCAGCTCACACCCCACTCTCATACACTTCTTCACTCCATCCCTCCATCTCATCCTTGGCCTCTCCCTTATTATTATTATTATTATTATTATTAGCACGGAAGTGATTTGCTCTTCTGAACTTTATACAGTACTGTACTATATTGCAATCTGCAGACCAGCGAATATTTTGTACTGGAATGGTGGAGTCACAACAATGGTGTGAGTGAAGAGGTGTATCATTGTGTGTAAGCCAGTCTCCTTATCTGACCCTTTATATGCAAATACAATCTTACCTTGTTTGTTTTTGTATGGCTATTGTCATCTCTGTTATGAATTTCTCACCACCCAATCTACAATGCCCATCTTCTCAAGGTGTTTTACCTCTAGTGTACCATGCCCAGACAGCCTCCATGAACAAATTCTGTTCTGTCCACTGTCTAACACTTACTTTTGATATTTTATTTATTTATTTATTTAAGAGAAATGGGTTTGAATTGCTGTAACTGGATTTACTACTGGAAAAAATGACCAAAAGTAGACTGTTGAACCTAAAGTGACCTCTGAGGTAATTTGTTGCAAATAGAATCAAAGTGATAACGTCACGTTATCATGGAAACAATCTGCTGGTTCAAAACAAACATCTGACGTTGTGACTTTTACAATACAGGTATTGCCTTTACAGTACAGTAGTTTCTTTCCTCTGGGAGAAAGGAAATCAATATATGTGTGAAAACCACTATAAATGTGTTCATATATCAGCCTTCTCATACGCTAGTGGTGTGATATTAGGTAAAGTTTTGACTAGCATCAAAGAAAGTCTACAAAACCAGGGTGTCGGAATGTGTCAGGTTTGGTTATAAACTTTTTCTTAATACCATTTTGTTATTTTATGGTATTATTTATCATTGCTGGCATAAATATTCTCTCTACATTTTTTTTTTTTTTCAGACTTGCAAAATTGAAGTCTGTATCATCAGATGAGAAATATTGTTCTGTCACATTGACAGCACACTAGAATTCAGTAACACATCATTCTAGAAGGTACTGTAGTGCCAGTCATCTTTTCAACCTCTTAATCTTATTTTTTGCAACAGTAGTGGTGGTGACTATCATCCACTCACTTGATGTAGTGCTGCCTACTTCTTCCTTAGCCTTTACCATTCTTTTTCTGTGCCTGCCCTCCTCTTTTCCTATTTCTCCTATCTTTCCTGTCACTTATTGCTCTTATTTCCTTTACAGATGGCTTTACATTGAGTGACAAGCCAAATGGTTTCCTGTAAGCCAAGAAACCATTTACAATGCTGGGTGGTAACCACATAACCAAACCATACGTGCTCCCTACGTGTCAACAAGTGGGTTGGTGGAGGGTTAGTGCCCCTCCCTTTAAAACAAATAAGTCAAAGTCAGATGGCCACCCCTTACGGGATTATTGCGTCTGGCAGTAGATAAAATGAAATGAGTATGCTGCCTGGCTCTCACCTGAGAGTCCCGGGTTCGATTCCCGGCATAGTGGTAATATATTGGGTGGCAGTAGATAGATAGATGACAGTATTTTTAATGAGTCACACTGCTATAAATACCCTGTGTGCTCAGTTACGAATGTTTGGTTCATTTACCATTACTCCAGTAGTTTAAGTTCCACTGGATTTTGTTCTTAGACAGAGCAACATGACAGGTTAGAATTTGATATACAGTACTGTAGTTAGGCTTAGTGACAGTCTGTGTTAGTCACCTCAGAATTAGATTTGGTTAGGGTAGATCCAGCAGTAGTCTAAATTAGTCAGCTAGGTTTATTTGGTTTGATTAGGTTAAGTTTAGTGGCAGGTTAACAGTATGATGAATTACTTTATTGCTTTAGTCAAGGCTATCATTAGTACAGTACACCATTTTACTTTATGAGGTATAAAACTCATGCATGCAGTTTTACCATGAGTTCTGCATAGCACCCAAAATGCTGTTATTTACCGTATTTTAATATTTTATTCATTTATGCAGAAATTAGGTGAGTAGTAAGAATTGTGGGTGGTGAACTGAATGTATGGAGGGCAGTGACTGAATATGTGTGTGCAGATGACAAAATGAGAAGGTGTGTAATGGATGCAAGAGCATACAGAGGTTGGGGGAATGGATTTTCTGACCACCATGTGGTGATGGTAAAAGTCAAGGTTCAAATGCAGTGAAGGAATAGAATGAGGGAAGGACAGGAAGAAGTACCTGGTAGTCCATACAAGGAGGGTATAAATGTTGCAAGAGGATGAAAAAAAGGCAGAATATAAGAGAGAAGTGGGTGAGCGATTGGGTAAATATGATTTGGAACAGATGGGGGAGGTGGAAGGTGTGTGCAAGATATTCACAGAAGAAATCTGTGCAGCATGTGAGGTGGTGTGTGGGGTGAAGAGAAGACGAATCGGGATGCAAAGAACAGCATGGTGGAATGAAGAGGTAAAACAAGGTGTGGCACAAAAGAAGAAAGCGTATAGTGAGTGGATGGGAAGCAGGGGCATGGAGGAAGTTGAGAGACTGAAGAGAGAGTTTTATGTAGAGAAGAAAAGAGAGGTGAAATGAGTAATATGAGATAGGAAGAAGAGAGTGGATGAGAAATTTGGAAGGAATTTGAGTGTAAATTGGAGGGAATGTAGTGGTAAGAAAATTTTCTGGAAAGAGGTAAATAGTGGAAGACAGGGTCATAAAGAAGTTAGTTGGGGAGTGAAAGATAAAAATGGTAGATTGCTAATGGAGAAGGGAGAAAAAGTGAGCAGATGGAGAGAACACTAACAAAGAGTTAAACATAGTGAGTGAAAATGATGCGAGAATAAGTAGCTGGGGAATGGCCTGGAGAAGGAAGGAGTTAAGAATAGAGGAAGACATCAGTAGGATGGAAGTAATGAAAGCAAAGAAAAAAGTCAAAATGGGGAAAGACCCAGGGATGGAGTGTGTGGTGAAATGCTGATGCATAGGGGAGAGATAGTAGTAGAATGGATATGGAAGATGTGCAGATTGACCTGGGAGGGAGTTAAGAGTCCCAGTGGATTGGAAGTCAGGTATAATTATTCCTCTGTACAAAGGGAAAAGGGAAAAAGAAGTGTGTGGTAATCATAGGGGCATTAGTCTTCTTAGTGTTAAAGGAAAAGTGTATGGTTGGATATTTTTTGACAGAGTTTGGGAATGAACAGAGTAATTAGTTGAAGAACAGGGAGGTTTTAGGAAGGGAAGAGGTTGCATAGATCAGATATTCATTCGTAGGTCTTTTGTAGAAAAGTTTCTAGAGGAGGGAAAGAAATTGTATGTGCTGCCTTCATAGATTTGGAGAAAACATATGACAGGGTGGAGGGACAAGGATTGTGGAAAATATTAAGAATATAATTATGGGGTAAATGGAGAGTTGAATTCCATGAAGAGTATGTATGAGAGTGCTAAGGCTGCTGTGCATGTGGATAGTGAAATGAGTGAATTTTTCTATTTGAATGTTGGATTGAAACAGGGATGTATCATGTCTCCATGGTTGTTCAGTTTGTTTATGGATGGGGTTATAAAAGAGATACAAGGTAGGGTAGTGGATGTTGGTCCGACTTTAATGACAAGAGGGCAACTTTTGGAAACTCCCTGTACTGTTGTTTGTAGATGATGCTGTATTCTTAAGTTAAGATGAAGGGGAACTGCAAGACTTGGTGAATTGGCTTGGAAGAGTGTGTAAGCAACGGAATCTAAAGATGAATGTCGGGAAGGGTAAAGTTTTGCTCAAGAGAAATTAAGTCGCTGGATGTATGGTGAGGTTGGAAGTTGAGGAAATGGAAAATGTGTGTGCATTTAAGTACTTGGGTAGTGTGATGAGTAAGGATGGAAGTTTGGAGGGTAAAGTGCTTGAAAGGGTACAACAAGGAGGAAAGGTTGCTGGTTCTTTGAATGCAGTGATAAGAAATGGGAAATGAGCATGGGAGTAAAAATGTCATTGCACGACAGTATTGTGATACCAACTCTAACGTATGGAAGTGAAGTTTGGACCTTGTTGGAAGGACACAAGTTAAGAGCTCAGCAGTGAAAATTAGTTATTTGAGAGGAGCATGCAGAGTTACGTAGAGAGACACTGATAAATGAGGAAGTGAAGGAGGGTTGTGATGTGGATGTGATAGCATTAGGAGAAATACATCGAGGTGGTTTGGCCATGTGGAGAGGATGGAGAGCAAGTGACTAACAAGGAGAGTGTATGTGAGTGAGGTGGATGGGGAGAGTGGGAGGCCAAGGTTGAGGTGGAGGGATGGAGTGGAGAGGTAAGTGAGAGAGGAGGGTGTGAGCTGGGAGCAGAGCAGTGAAATGTAGGGGGACCGGGTGACTTGGAGGCATTTTGTTTGTGGCCACCCCTTAAGGGATTAAGGTGTCTGGCAGTTGATAGAAAGATAGATTTTATAATTGCTTTACCAGATGTTGATCCAAGGTACTGTACATGGTAGGAACAACTGAAGAATTTGGTGCACTCGGAACAACTTTGAACAAGTTCATACCTCTCCCCGACATGCTGGAATGTCAGCCTTTGATCATACATCCTGGATGGAATAGGAAATTGTGTCTGTGCAATCTGTAACCCTTGTACTGTTTAAGAAAATAAATTAAGACTCAACACCTAGTGCTTAGTTATTTGTTCATGTAGGAATTACTCATATGCAGTCTTTAAATAGCAGTTGACGAAGATATGTAATTATGTAATCGAAATATTCAGTTTCTATACTTCAGTGAAATTGTATGGCCAAGTGAAGGGTAGTATAAGAGTGGCAGGGGACTTTCACAAATCTAATTAAAATTTGATCCTCCAAAGTCTTAACTTCTAGCCTGCAGAGTAGTTTATTGTGTCCCAGAAAATCTTGGGTAATAGCTCACAACTTAACCAAAAATTGAAGTCATCTCCATAGTACTGTGTTTCATCATGCATTCTTGGCTGAATAATGGTTTCTTTGATATATCATTTCTATTTTGTAAGAACCAAGCTCCCTCCTAGCATTTTTTAAAGCTCTGCCTGGACGATAATATTTTTTGACATGTAGAATTATTGACAGGTTGAACATTACTAGGACCTGCTTTGTGCTCACTTGACCATGCAATTGATCTTCCTCCTGTGCAGGTTTTATTTATTTACAGTATTTTGTTTCATATTTTAACCAACCAGATCAGTTTACTTTCATACCACCTCTAAAATATCAGCTGTATCGGAGTGACATGATGTTGGAGTTTTGGCAGCTCATTTATCTTCATTTTTCATGCAGTAGAAAGTGGGGGAAAAAAGTAGACCAAAGCTTCAGGCTGGTTATTACACTCTGGAGCCAAGTAGTGAACCATTTTTATTGCATTTTAACCCCTTTTGCTATGGTCTTTTGGGAGAAAGGTCATAGTCTGCTATATTAGAAAAAGAACGGTGGTTGTCATGGTTACGTGGGCTCACCAGCTGTATTCGTTCACACAGAAAAATCTTAAGCCATGTGGACTTAGTTTTTCAAACGGTTACACAGACACAACGCATGTATCCTGTGTGGTCGAAGATGGCAGTTGCTGTAAATTATGAATAAGTGTTATAGTTTTGGTGTCTGTAAATATTGAAGTACAGTATGGTGTTACTGTATTCACTTGATGTAGTGCTGCCTTCAGGTGACTGCACTGAGTGGCAAGCCAAATGTTTCTTGCAAACAAGGAAAACATTTACTATGCTGGGTGGTAACCATATAACCAAATGATGCCCGGTGGTTTAGTGGGTTATGGAGCTGACTATATCGGATACGTTCATGTGAAGCTGCAGAATATGGTGAAAATTTTTGGTGTTTCAGATAGAGCCAGGATTCCAGGGGCTTGAATGATGAGTGAATAAAAGCGTGGCCCATTGGACTGGGCAAACTTGGGCTATCTAGACATTGCTACTCCTCACCCTGCCGTAGGGTGGGAAAGGAGGTCTGGGTGATGATGGTACTATGTACAGTAAACCCACATTAATTTGTACTTCAATAAACCATTATTTGGGATAACTCGTAGAGGCTGTCATTGAAAAATAAAAAATAAAAATCAACTTGCTAAAATTTCCATTAATTAGTGGAAACATGGGGTAATGAGGTTAAAGTCGTAGTCATGATGCAAGAGGCTCCACGTGGTAAAATATTTTGTAGAGAATGGTTCATATTAACCCATATACTCGAGAGAAAAGCGCGAGTTAGGCTTGTAAACAAACACCATGCTCACACCCGTGCCTCTGCTTTTCCGAGACAATTCGCCTTCAGACAATTCGCCATCAAAACATGGACGATTCCATGTCAGGACAATTCACACCCTGGACATTTCCCCATCATTCTATAAATATACTTATTATTAATTAATCAATACTTTAATAACTATATTTCAGGGGAAATCCATCAAAGTCTATGTTCAATAGCATAGGCTCTGGATATTATTTATTATTTGCACCTTTAGTCAATAATTAGCTTGTTTCTTCCTCGCTGTAGTCTCCTTTGAATTATGTTTTAGCGTCACCAATAGCTGTCTTCATTAATGACGGAGAATTGTCTTGTTATTGTTGTGACGGGGAATTGACTTGACGGCGAATTGTCCCGAAACCGCCTCTGCGACGCTCAGTTTGGCGCCAGTCTTCCCTTGCTACGCATCTCTCTCTGATTGCTAGTGCTTTTGGTTGCGTTACACTTTGTTTTTTGTGCTAAAAGACCTACATGCCCTGCCATCATGTCTTCTGATGGTAGCAAGAGGCCCACTGTACCATGCAGGAGGAAAGGCATTAAGCTGAAGAGCCTTACCCTGCAGGGGAAGCTGAAGGTGTTGGCTCGATGCGTTGCTAGCACTTCGGCTCGTTCAGTTTCTGCTGAGTTTGATATCAAATCCAGCACATTTTACGACATTAAGATGAACAAGGACAAGATTTGTGCTTGAATGCTTCCCAGCAGTACCAAAACAAGGTAAGGTTCTATTACAGTACTGTAGTTTTAATTTTTTTTAATGTACTGTATTATACAGTATAATGTGTTTTTGGAGGGAGTGGGGGGAGACCTTCCCGATAATTCGTAAATATGCAAACTCATAGAGGGTTGGAACCCAATTATCACGAGTTAACGAGGGTTTACTGTATATATATACAGTAAAACCTCGATAACGGACTTCAGTAGACCAGAATTCGCTTTTATCGGACTCGAGGACCTACCGGACTAAATTCCTATATATTGGAAAAAGTCCGATAAAGCCAGAAGCAGTCCAGACTGCCTGACCACTTCGGCTATATTCACCACAATAAGGTAAAAAAAAGACACATTTATTAGTGTATAGTACAGTATTATTATACCATTTAATTAATGTAGTGAAGGTGTAACACAGTACAGCACTGCAGTGGTAGTGAAAACAGTTTAGAAACCATTGGTGCAATCCGGACTAATGTCTGATATATCGGAAAAAGCCTGGATTAGCAGGGGAAGGTCCGGATGTCACCTTTATCGGAATTTCGCATTTTCCAGAATGGCTAGGGCTCCAATTAGTCCGTTATAGTGAGGTCTTTCTGTATATATATATATATATATACAGTAAGTCCTCGTTTTCTGCTGTTTTGATATTCTGCCAAAATGTTGCGAAACATGGAATGTCGAAGTGTGAAGTTAAGAATCAGTGGGAAAAATAGACGGGTGTTCCAGTGGGACAGCTACCTACCCTATCAAAATACTATAACACCAAACAGGCCTTACCCAAAATTAAATGTGGAGTGCTAACTAGTTGCTTATACAGCATAACACAATAAACATGTACATGAAATGACATTAGAACTGTTGTAAAGAGCTGCAACACCAATAATCCTTACCAGAAATAAAATAAACATTGGCACGAGTGGCAGGTGAAGGTGTGTTGAGGGTGGATGGGCTAGTTACTAGGTGACATGGGCCTCTCTTGGGAAGCCCTATCACCTAAGCCGAAGCCCTCAAAGTCGAATTCAGGCTCCAGCAACTCCACTTCCTCTCTCTCCACTTCTCCTCCTTCATCCTCCTCTCCTGCCACGTCTAAGTCTTGCATAATAGCAGCCACATTCTGTGTCACATTAAAAAATCGTGTGATCATGGCTTGTCTCTGCTCCAGTAGGTTTCTGTTGTAGACTGCCATCACTTGAGACTTCAGATCATTCAAGGTGGATAGGATCTGGGCAGGCATAGTCCCGGTGTATGTCTTGAAGGTTGTTGCCATGTCGGTTATGGTGGACAGCCTGTGGGACAATTTCTGGGTGGTCATCTTCTCCTGTGCAGTGTGATCTGGCCTCTCATTCTCTTCACCAGAGTTCATCTCTTCCTCTGTTATGTCAACCACACCTGAGTCTCAGTCATAGTGTCAAGTGGTGTCTTACAGCCGTTTCGTCCACCTCTGCTGTGTGTAGGCATGTGCATCTGATTGCATAAAAGAAAAAACTCAATTGGAATTTTTGGCCAAGAGGCAGGATCCTCATAATTTTCAGTAAAGCTAACATCAAGGCTGCTGTCTTTCCTCTTGAGTTCTGATGTACGCTGCTGAGGCAAGCTAGATGATGATGTAGCTTGTTCAGCAGTTTGCACACAAGGAGTTGTGGGAAGATTGGGGAGATCTTGGACCTCCATGGAACTGACTGACTCACAGTCTGACTCTTCGGTCTTAGTGTCATTCTTTTTAATGATAAATTTCTCCATTGCTCCACTGAGACGTTTGACTTCATTTCCTTTTACTGCCTTTATGTTTCTCTTTTCACTGCCACTCAGGTAGATTCTGCCAATGTCACGCTTTCTTTTCGGCACCTTTTTGCAAGTGGGAGGGCTAAGGTTCTTTAAACAATACAGTAAAACCTCAATATAACGGACTTCAGTAGACAGGAATTTGCTTTTATCGGGCTCGAGGAGCTACCGGACTAAACTCCTATATATCAGAAAAAGTCCGATATAGCCAGAAAGCAGTCTGGACTGCCTGACAATTTCAGCTATGTTCACCACAATAAGACAAGTAAAAGACATGTTTTTCAGTGCACAGTACAGTATTATTATACCATTTGATTAATGTAGTGAAGGTATAGCACAGTACAATACTGCAATGGTGGTGAAAACCACTGATGCAATCCGGACTAATGTCTGATATATCGGAAAAAGTCCGGATTAGCAGGGGTAAGTCCGGATGTCGCTTTTATCGGAAAATTGCATATTTTGGACTGGCCTGAGCCTCAATTAGTCCGTTATAGTGAGGTCTTACTGTATTTAAATTTTTCAACAAGATTTTCTTAACAAGTGTTGAATTATTATTATTAATTATTTATTTATTTATTTTTATTTTTATTTTTTTTTGGTAATGCAAGGAAGAAGGAACCAAAGGCCATGGGCCCACAAACTGTTCCTTCCAAGAACAAACAAAAACAATACAAAAAGGGAGCCAAATTCAAGATCCATTGTTCATTTCGAGATGCCTGGACACACTTCGTTTGAAGGACTAGAGATCATAGGAAGTAGGAAATACAGACAAAGGAAGACAGTTCCAGAGTTGACTGGTTGCATAAATGAAAGACTGGGAATAACGGTTAACTCTTCCATTAGAGAGTTGGACAGAAAAGGGATGAGAGGTTGTTGCTAGATGGCTGCTACGTGCCCGTCGTAGAGGTGGAGGGATGCAAGCAGACAGTTCAGAGGAACAGTAGCCACTGAAGTAGCGATAGAAAAGAGATAAAGATGCAACAGTGCGGCGAAGAGACAGAGGTTGAAGGGAGCTAGTAAGAGGAGGAGAGTTAATGAGACGAAAAGCTTTTGACTCCACCCTATTGAGAAGGGCTGCATGTGGGGAGTCTCCCCACACATGAGAGTTGTACTCTAAACAGGGGCGAATAAAACCCGTGTACAAAGTCAACACCTGTGCAGGGGTAAAGAAGGTTTGGAGTCGG
Source organism: Birgus latro (assembly GCA_018397915.1). Lineage (NCBI taxonomy): Eukaryota > Metazoa > Arthropoda > Malacostraca > Decapoda > Coenobitidae > Birgus > Birgus latro. Next base: position 3,701 of record JAGKTI010001240.1, on the reverse strand, counting down.
CTTAGCACACCTAATCTCTTGGAAGCAGATTTCACAAGAGATGTAATATGTTCCTTCCAAGATAAATCCCTAGTGAATGAAACCCCAAGCATGTTCAAGGATGATGCAGGAATGAGCTGTACATTATTAAACATCAGTGGGTACTCCTCTGGAAGATTTTGGTGGGTTGATAGGTGTAAGAATTGAGTCTTTGATGCATTAAAAACAACAGGATTATATTTACCCTAGTCGAAGGTACGAGCCAAGTCAGACATTATGTGTGCCATAGCCTCATCCCGTGTTTGCTGAAGTAACTGCTGAGACGGACGTTGTGGGAACTGAAAGGAAAGGTGAAGGGTGGAATCATCAGCGTACGAGTGAATAGGGTTAGAGGTACAGCTTAGAAGGTCATTGATGAATAAAAGGAAGAGAGTTGGTGATAGGACAGAACCCTGAGGAACACCACACTTGATAGATCTAGGAGAAGAACGATGGCCGTCTACAACAGCAGCTATAGAACGACTAGAAAGGAAGCTAGAGATGAAGGCACAGATAGAAGGATAGAAACCGTAAGAGGGCAGTTTAGAAATTAAAGATTTATGCCAGACTCAATCGAAAGACTTTAGATGTCAAGTGCAATGACAAAGCTTCGCCCAGGAGTCTGAAAGGCATGTGAGAAGATTGCCAGTGGAGCGTCCCTGACGGAACCCATACTGAAGATTAGAAAGAAGGTTGTGATAGGAAAGATCCTTTAAAATTTTTCTGTTAAAAATAGACTCAAACACTTTTGAAACAGGATGTTAAAGCAATTGGACAATAGTTAGAGGGTTGGGAATGGTCACCTTTCTTTGGGGCTGGCTGAATGAGAGCAAACTTCCAGTAAGAAGGAAAGGTACAAGTTGACAGACAAAGGTGAAAGAGTTTACATAGGCAGGGTGTAAGCACTGAAGCACAGTTCTTGAGAACAACAGGAGGGACCCCATCTGGCCCATATGCCTTGTTAGTATTGAGACCAGTGATGGCTGTAAATATATCAGCTGAAGAAATTTTAATGTCAGCCATTAGGAAGTCAGAGGGGGGGAAGTGATGGAGGAACAGCACCGGAATCGTCTAAGGTGGAATTGGAGGAGAAAGGCTGAGTGAAGAGATCTGCTTTATCAGTAAGAGAAACAGCTACAGAGCCATCAGAGTAGAAAAGAGGAGGGAAGGATGATGAGGTAAAGTTGTTAGAAAGATTTTTGGCAGTGTGCCAGAAGGAGCGTGAAGAATTCGAGTTGGAGAATTGAGAACATTTAATGCGGATGAAATTATTTTTATCAGAACGAAGAATGGACTGAGCACGATTCCGGGCAGAAACATAAGAAAGATGTGATTCAGGGGTGGGTTGGCTCTGGTACCTTTTGTAGGCCCTCTCCTTGTTGTGGACAGCATTAGAACAAGCATGATTAAAACAAGGCTTTCTTGCATTAGACAAAGGATATGAGAAAGGAATGTATGCTTCCATGCCCGAGAGAATAGCCTCCGCAATGTGTAAGGCACTCGCAGATGGCTCCCGGCCATGGAAGCAATAAGCATTCCAGGGAAAATCAAAGAAGTACTGCCTGAGGGCCCCTCAGTCCGCAGCTCCAAAGTGCCACAGACGATGTTTCTTTGGAGGGTCCCCAGGCCGCACAGGAGCGATAGGACAGGTTAAGATAATAAGGTTATGATCGGAGGAGCCCAACGGAGAGAAAAGATTAACAGTATAAACAGAAGGATTAGTTGTAAGGAAGAGATCAATTATGTTGGAGCTCTCTCCAAGGCAGTCAGGGATATGGGTAGAGTTCTGTACAAGCTGCTCTAGGTCATTAAGGATAGAAAAGGTGTAGGTGTAAGCTTGCTCACCAGGTGGATCAGTGAAATTAGAAGAGAGCCAAAGGTGGTGGTGAACATTGAAGTCTCCAAGAATGGAGACTTCAGAGAAAGGAGACATGGATAGAATGTGTTCCATCGTAGAAGTAAGATAGTCAAAAAAATTTTGATAGTCAGTAGAATTAGGCGATAAGTAAACAGCACAGATATATTTAGTCAGAGAATGACAGGAGAGCCAAAGCCAGAAAGCTGAGAATTCAGAAGAATCAAGTTCAGGAACACGAGAGCAAAATAGGTCGTTGCGTACATATACACAACAGCCACCTTTGGCTTTGAAATGAGTATAGAGAAGGTAGGAGGATACAGAAAAGGGTTTGTTGTCGGTTGCCTCAGACAGCTGAGTCTCTGTTAAGAGGTGAAGTTAGAAGAAAGGCTGCGAATGTTGCAGAAATGGAGAAGAAGTGAGTCAGACAGTGGTTCCAGGCATGAGTCATCACCGGGAGAGGGGCGGATGGTGGAGGCATTTATGGTCCCTCTCCCCCTGGGGACTCCGAGGCACAGATGTAGTTCACCATTTTTTTAATTTTGAAAAGGTAGCGTAGTGTGTACTGTGCATGTAGTTTGGTGTTGACAGTTAGAGAAACTTGTGCTGGAGAGCATGCTGGCCTACTCTCCGTGTACCTGAAACACTGAAAAAGTTCAGCAAAGACAGATGGTCGGGAACTAGTCCCTAGGGCTGATGAAATGGGAGCTCCAGCTCTCCCTGTCATCAGCTTTCCATCCACCTCGGGAGTACTTCCCTGTTCGACTGGTGCTACAGTCTACTCCTGCTATTAGCATAAGATGAAGTGATTTTTGGCCGGGGAATATCTTAACCAAAACCACAAACAACTGGTGTGCTACAGTCAGAGAAAAGAACTGCTAAACACTGCTGTTATCAAACGGATCCAAAGACACAGATATCAGCAAAAATACATAAAGGCCTTGGTCCTAAACTCCTAATCTTGGATGTCACAATACCCACAGTCAGCTCATTAACTGGAAGCTGAATATTGCCCTGATGCTTATAATCCCAGTAGAAATTCATTTAATCATTTCTATCTATCTATCTATTGCCAGACGCCTCAATCCCGAACGGGGTGGTCACAAACAAATCGCCTCCATGTCACTCTGTCCCCTGCCATTTCACTACCATGCTCCCAACTCACACCCCCCTCTCTCATATACCTCTCCACTCCATCCCTCCATCTCATCCTCGGCCTCCCCCTCCCTCTCGCCCCCTCCACCTCACTCACATACACTCTCCTCGTCAATCTTTCACTCTCCATCCTCTCCACATGCCCAAACCACCTTAACGTGTTTCTCCTAATGCTTCCCATCACGTCCTCAACCACACCACAACGCTCCTTCACTTCCTCATTTGTTAGTCTGTCTCTCCATGTGACTCCACATGCTCCTCTCAGATAACTCATTTCCACTGCTCTCACTCTTGACTTCTGTCCTTCCAACAGGGTCCAAGCTTCACTTCCATATGTCAGAGTTGGTATCACAATACTGTCATGTAACAACTTTTTCACTTCCATGCTCACCTCCCTGTTTCTTATCACTGCTTTCAACGAACCAGCAACCTTCCTTCCCTGCTGTACCCTTTCGAGCACTTCACCCTCCAGACTACCATCCTTACTCATCACACTGCCCAAGTACTTAAATTCACTCACATTCTCCATATCCTTCCCATCCAATCTCACTGTACACTCACTGGCTTCACTTCTCTCGAAGACCATCACTTTACTCTTCCCCACATTCACCTTTAGATTCCGTTTCTTACACACTCTCCCAAACTCATCTACCAAGCCTTGCAGCTCCCCTTC
>JAGKTI010001239.1:51656-92055 GCA_018397915.1 Birgus latro | reverse complement strand
ACACACACACACACACACACACATACACACACACGCACATACACACCGATTTGTGTGTAATAACTATTAATGCCCCAGTTTTGACTTATTGATATTACAGATGTCATGTGCTCTTCTCGTTATATTAATAATTATATTCATTCCACCACTCCGCACAATTTGCATCGCATTTTAAGCTAATTACTAATTAACAGGCTAGACATAATTTCAAGATGTTTACTCATACATTGTATGTGATCAAAATAATAAACGTTGAAGATGAGGTTCTAAGTGTAATAGATTTCCATTTCAAATAATTCATATGAGGTTCAGTTCTTGGTCAGGCTATTTGATGTTATATATTATCGGGTGTTGTTTCATACCTTCATATCTATACCTATCATTCAAAGTTTCATTTCGGAGTTTAGCTTGACATTCCACAGGCAAACGAAGGTGATTTCAATACGACACGACAAGGATGTGGATCACTTAAACGTCAGCGGTTGTGAAGGTAAGACTGTGAGCTTGTATAAGGAGAGTTTTATCCTATGAGTTAAGTGTAAGTGTTTATATACCCTGAGGAAAACTATTTCGATGACTATAGTTAATAAGGAAGTTTTGAGCTTTGACCGTTATTGCTCAAACAAAAATCTTTCATTATCATAATGTATAAGATGATTACAAAACCGTTCAAAAACATTTGCTTCATCTTTCCGTCAAAAAATGTATAACGTAGTAGGTGCTAGATACGATTAATATATGGCAATAATGATATTCATCACATAACAAAACCAGCAACAGGTTTACTTCACCTTTAATAACTTCTTATCTTACATGAACAGCTTAAGCTATCACTACACCCAATTCCCTTAAGCCAGACACCTGAGATAAATGAAATGACGGTCGTGAGTGGCTGATATAAAACAATGTGGATCGAAAGCTGGTTGTTGACAAATAGATGTCATTTTGGTTACCGAGACTTACTGGACACTTACTGAATACTGCGAGACTCCAAAAAGCACAACCTAACATCAGCACCGTTTTATCTCGTTTTCTTTTATTTCAGATTTTTCCCCGTGTCAGTAATACATACTTTAAACGATAATACATTACCTAACCAAGCAATATACTGAATGTTTCGTGTCACAGTATATTTTCCTCAAGAAATGATTGATAAATTTTTCGACTGGGACTAAACTACCTGTATATGAAACCAGACTGTGATTACTGGATCATTCAGGAACAACATTGCGATTACTGGAACACACATGAATAACATTAACTATTAACACCTCTGATTTTCTTTTAGAATAGAAAATGTTTCTCATCTTTAAGATATACGTTACATCCACTGAATATCCCAGCAATCGGGAAAAAATCCCATTTTATTATCCCTTTATATTATACATTTACTTTAATACTGTAAGTAAATAATCCTGGGTTGAAAGTCCTAACTCATACAAGAAATTATTGTAGTGTATAAAAATGATTAATCTTTCAGTATGGGTGACTGAAATGGCACTACTTCAGATTAAGGTGGAAAAAAATAGTAATTAATTAAGGGCCTATAGACGTTCTCAGTCCGTCAAATGACAACCCACAGATACTTCCTAGGTTTTAAAGCCGTAATACAGCTAGAATAATATATAAACCAGTCCCACGTATTGAAAGGGTTTGGTGATATTGTGAAGATATGGTGCTTGATGCTACTGTATCCGCCTACACTGGCGGAGGTAATCACTTTAGTCACCTGAACTGAGCCGCATCTTCCTTGTCTCGCATCATATCGGCCCACACAAATTTCATTGCAATCCATTCATAACTGTGCGAGATAGCCGTGGCAGAGGTCTGCGCTCTACTGCTCAGCTTAATTTGAATAGTTTTTCCTCAGCTAAAATTGATGTCCTAATATTTTTTTCCTAAAAACTTCGCACACTAAAATGGATATTTCGTATGCGGATACGTTATTATCAGTTATTGAAATAAAATAAACAATAATTTTACTCAGTATGGTAATAAGTGTAGGTTACAGTTACCTAGGCTAACAATGATTGTTAATGAATGAAACTGTATGAGTGAGTATATTGTGACTGACCATTTATACTAATATTGTCACAAGGACTAAGAAACCAACTCTGACATATGGAAGTGAAGCTTGGACCCTGTTGGAAGGACAGAAGTCAAGAGTGAGAGCAGTGGAAATGAGTTATTTGAGAGGAGCATGTGGAGTCACATGGAGAGACAGACTAACAAATGAGGAAGTGAAGAAGCGTTGTGGTGTGCTTGAGGACGTGATGGGAAGCGTTAGGAGAAACACGTTAAGGTGGTTTAGGCATGTGGAGAGGATGGAGAGTGAAAGATTGACGAGGAGAGTGTATGTGAGTGAGGTGGAGGGGGCGAGAGGGAGGGGGAGGCCGAGGATGAGATGGAGGGATGGAGTGGAGAGGTATATGAGAGAGGGGGGTGTGAGTTGGGAGCGTGGTAGTGAAATGGCAGGGGACAGAGTGACATGGAGGCGATTTGTTTGTGGCCACCCCGTTCGGGATCAAGGCATCTGGCAATAGATATATAGACAGATTTCTCGTGGACAAAGGACGTCGACAGTTTGCATCGTTTTATGAGTTGTACAACTTCAGAAGAGCCGGTGATATGAACATTCGTGAGTTAGTGACAGAATTTGAGCATGTTTATTTCAAATTTACAAAGCAGGACATGGAACTAACAAATTCTGTGATGGCTTTTATGCTCTTAGCTGCATGCAAACCTTCAGACAGTGAGCAACAACTAGTGATGTCCACGATAACTGAGGTGACATACGAAAATAAGAAATCTGCCCTGAATTGTATTTTTGCTTGTGAAATTGGCAGGCAGAACGAGGCATCGGTGTCCGCCCGGGAGGGGAAAGGCGAACCAGTATTTTGGAGTGACAAAGTTGAGGGTGAGGAAACGTTTTATGCTAGAGGTACTCGACGAGGACGGAGAATGTTGCGGGGTGGTGCAGTACGTGATCGACGTCGTGGTAGTGGCCAATGTTCAACCGTATCTGCTAGAATTCCCCAACGCTCATCCACCGGCAGGAGGCAGAACCCACTTGGGTCTGACAGAAAGGTATCGAGGTGTTTTGTATGTGATTCTAGATTTCATTGGGCACGTGACGGTCCGGATGCACACGAAAACGACGGCAGTCGAGAAGAAAATTCTGAAACAGTGCATCTGTCGTTATTTATGGGCTATGCAGATGATGCCGCTAGTAGAGGTAAGTCACAGACTCTAGTAGAAGAATCTAAGGGATGTGCTCTTCTAGACACAGGGTGTTCTACAACTGTATGTGGAGTTGAATGGATCAATTGCTATCTAAGTGAGCTCACTGATTACGAACGTGATGCTATAAGAGAAGAAGCATCATCCTCAATGTTTACTTTTGCTGATGGTGTCACAGTTTCTTCCCTCAAACGTGTGACTCTGCCCTGCTACATTGGAAACATGAGTGCTACCATCGTGACTGATGTTGTGGAATGCAATATTCCCTTGCTGTTGAGTAGATGTTCCACGAAAAAAGCAAAAATGCTGATTAACCTTGGAACTGACCAGGTCAAAATTTGTGGAACTATCATTGATTTAAAGTCTTCATCTTCAGGCCATTACTTACTTCCAATTTCTTTATGACTAGGTCATGAATTTTGTGAAACAATCATGTTGGCGTCTCTTGGGGGTGATGTAGAAAAAACAGCTTTGAAGCTTCACAGGCAATTTGGACACCCAACATCGGCAAAATTAACTAAACTGATCACAGAAGCGGGAATTAAAAGTTCAAAACTGAAACGGGCTATCAAGGCTGTATCTGATGTTTGTACAGTCTGTAGCAGATTTAAGAAAGCCAAGCCCCGACTCGTAGTCAGTTTACCCATGGCGTCCAAGTTTAACGAAGCCATAGCCATGGATTTAAAAGCTTGAGGAAGGCATTATTTCTTAGTTCTTGTTGATCTGGCTAACAGGTATTGTAATGCGATAGTAATCGCAGATAAGTGTGCACTCACCATTATCAAAGGAATATTTCGGAGCTGGATTGTTGTGTTTGGCGCACCTAGAAAAATTCTTACAGACAATGGCTGTCAATTCAACAATGCGGAAATGCGAGCACTGGGAGAGGCCTTCAATATCAAGATCATGACAACGTCTGCAGAGAGTCCTTGGGGCAACGGAGTCTCTGAGTGTCAAAATGCAGTCATTGGTGACATTGTTAGGAAGATAATGGCTGATAGCCAGTGTGAATTGGATGTGGCCTTGGCATGGGCAGTATCGGCAAGAAATGCTCTGAGTGTCAAAATGCAGTCATTGGTGACATTGTTAGGAAGATAATGGCTGATAGCCAGTGTGAATTGGATGTGGCCTTGGCATGGGCAGTATCGGCAAGAAATGCTCTCACCAACTACTTAGGCTTTTCTCCTAACCAACTTGTTCTTGGTCAAAACCCTGGTCTGCCTAATGTGTATGCAAATGATCCTCCAGCCTTGGAACCTTCATCACCATCGAAAATTGTGAGAGACAACTTGAATGCTCTTCATTTAGCTAGACAAGATTTTATAAAGACTGAATCGGATGAACGTTTGGCTAGGGCTCTGCGGCACAACATATGTTCGAGTGACTTAAACGACATCCGAAATGAAAATGAAGTCTTCTACAAATGAAATGACAGTCATGAGTGGCACGGTCCCGGAATTGTAATAGGCAGAGATGGGAAACAAATTCTGGTGAGACACAGCGGTGTCTACGTGTGAGTGCACGTATGTCGTCTAGCACGTGCGCCAGAGCAAGATATTACAGTTGAAAGTGGTGTCAGCAGTGATGAGAAGAACAATGTTGTCCCGGAGAAGCCTAATGACGATCCTTCGCAAGTGTTGAATGACTATCCACCAGATGACGAGTCGGAAGATGGTGTGGTTCCAACTGATGAGCCTCCCATAGTTTCTGTTCCGATTAATCAGCCTCCCAAAGTTTCTGTTGGTCAACGTATAAAGTGGAGAGTTGGTGTCAGTAAGGATTATGAGTCGGGCAGGTAAAGCCACTGGATAGTACAAACACTGCTATAATTTGAGGAGGTACTCTGACAGCAGCAATGATTGAATAGATTTGGAGAAGGATCTTAGCAAATGGGAAGTTTTTTTTTTTTTTATGCAAGGAAGAAGGAACCAAGGGCCATGGGCCCGCATACTGTTCCTTCCAAGAAAAAGTAAAAACAATACAAAAGAGAGCTAAATTCAAGATCCATTCATTTCAAGATGCCTGGACACACTGCGTTTGAAAGATTGGAGATCATAGGAAGTAGGGAATACAGACAAAGGGAGACAGTTCCAGAGTTGACCAGTTGCATAAATGAAGGACTGGGAATAACGGTTAACTCTTGCATTAGAGAGTTGGACAGAAAAGGGATGAGAGTTTGTTGCTAGACGGGTACTACGTGCCCGTCGTAGAGGTGGAGGGATGCAAGCAGACAGTTCAGAGGAACAGTGACCATTGAAGTAGCGATAGAAGAGAGATAAAGAAGCAACAGTGTGGCAAAGAGACAAAGGTTGAAGGGAATCAGTAAGATGAGAAGAGTTAATGAGATGAAAAGCCTTTGACTCCACCCTATTGAGAAGAACCGCATGTGGGAAGCCTCCCCACACATGAGAGTTGTACTCCATACACGGGCGAATAAAACCCGTGTACAAGGTCAACATCTGTGCAGGGGTAAAGAAAGCTCGGAGTCGGCCCAGCACACCTAATCTCTTGGAAGCAGATTTCACAAGAGATGTAATATGTTCTTTCCAAGACAAATCCCGAGAGAATGAAACCCCTAGCATGTTCAAGGATGATGCAGGACATAACTGTTCATTATTAAACATTAGTGGGTAATCCTGAGGAAGATTTTGTCAGGTTGATAAGTGTAAGAACTGAGTTTTTGATGCATTAAAAATAACAAGATTATTTTTACCCCAATCAGAGATATTAGCCAAGTCAGACATTAGGTGTGCCATAGCCTCATCCCTTGTTTGTTGAAGTAACTGCTGAGATGGACGTTGCAGAAATCGAATGGAAAGGTGAAGGGTGGAATCATCAGCATATGAGTGGACAGGGTTAGATGTACAGCTTAGAAGGTCACTGATGAATAAAAGAAAGAGAGTTGGTGATAGGACAGAGCCCTGAGGAACACCACTGTTGATAGGTCTAGGAGAAGAACGATGGCCGTCTACAACAGCAGCTATAGAACGACCAGAAAGGAAGGCACAGATAGAAGGATAGAAACCGTAAGAGGGCAGTTTGGAAATCAAAGATTTATGCCGCCAGACACGATCGAAAGCCTTTGAGATGTCAAGTGCAATGGCAAAGCCTTCGCCAAAGTCCCGAAAGGAGGATGACCAGGAGTCTGAAAGGTAGGTGAGAAGATCGCCAGTGGAGCGTCCCTGACGGAACCCATACTGACGATCAGAAAGAAGGTTGTGACAGGAAAGATGCTTTAAAATTTTTCGGTTAAGAACTGATTCGAAAACTTTTGATACGCAGGATGTTAAAGCAATTGGACGATAGATAGAGGGTTGGGAATGGTCACACTTCTTTGGGAGTGACTGAATGAGAGCAAACTTCCAGCAAGAAGGAAAGGTACAAGTTGAGAGACAAAGGTGAAAGAGTTTGCCTAGGCAGGGTGTATGCACAGAAGCACAGTTTTTGAGGACAACAGGAGGGACTCCATCAGGCCCATATGCCTTGTTAATATTGAGGCCAGTGATGGCAGAAAATACATCTGCTGAAGAAATTTTAATGCCAGTCATGAGGAAGTCTGGGGGGGGGAAGTGATGGAGGAACAGCACCGGAATCGTCTAAGGTAGAATTGGAGGAGAAAGTCTGAGCAAAGAGATCTGCTTTATCAGTAGAAGAAATAGCTACAGAGCCATCAGAGTAGAAAAGAGGAGGGAAGGATGATGAGGTAAAGTTGTTAGAAAGGTTTTTGGCAAGGTGCCAAAAGGAGCGAGAAGAATTCGAGTTGGAGAGTTGGGAACATTTACCACGAATGAAATTATTTTTACCAGAGCGAAGAACAGACTTAGCACGATTCCGGGCAGAAATATAAAAAAGATGTGATTCAGGGGTGGGTTGGCTCCGGTACCTTTTAAAGGCCCCCTCTTTGTTGCGTATAGTATTAGAACAAGCGTGATTAAACCAAGGCTTTCTTGCATTAGTCAGAGGATATGAAAAAGGAATGTATGCTTCCATGCCCGAGAGAATAACCTCCATAATGCGCAGGGCACACTCAGACGGCTCCCGGCCATGGAAGCAATAATCATTCCAAGGAAAATCAAAGAAGTATTGCCTGAGGGCTTCCCAATCTGCAGCTCCAAAGTGCCACAGGCGGCATTTCTTTGGAGGGTCCACATGCTGTTCTGGAGCAATAGGACAGGTTAAGGTAATAAGGTTATGATCGGAGAAGCCCAACGGAAAGAAAAGATTAACAGTGCAGGCAGAAGGATTAGTTGTTAGGAAAAGGTCAAGTATGTTGGAACTCTCTCCAAGGCGGTCAGGGATATGGGCAGGGTGATGTACAAGCTGCTCTAGGCCATTAAGGATAGAAAAGATGTAGGCTTGTTCACCAGGTGGATCAGCGAAAGAAGAGGAGAGCCAAACGTGGTGGTGAACATTGAAATCTCCTAGAATGGAGATTTCAGAGAAAGGAGAAATGGATAGAATGTGTTCCATCGTAGAAGTAAGATAGTCGAAGAATTTCTGATAGTCGGTAGAATTAGGAGATAAGTACACAGCACAGATATATTTAGTCAGAGAATGATAGGAGAGCCGAAGCCAGAGAGTAGAGAATTCAGAAGAATCAAGTTCAGGAACACGAAAGCAAGATAGATCATTGTGTACATATACACAACAGCCACCTTTGGCTTTGAAATGAGAATAGAGAAAGTAGGAGGATACAGAAAAGGGTTTGCTGTCAGTTGTCTCAGACAGCTGAGTCTCAGAAAGAAAGAGAAGGTGAGGTTTAGAGGAGAAGAGGTGGTGCTCAACACAGCGAAAGTTAGAGGAAAGGCCGCGAATGTTACAGAAATGAAGAAGGAGTGAGTCAGACAGTGGTTCCAGGCAGCTCCGAGAGCCGTCACCGGGAGAGGGGCGGATGGTGGGGGCATTTATGGTCCCTCCCCCCCCCCCCCCGGGGACTCCGAGGCATGATTTATGCGCGCCATTTTTTAAGAATTTTTTGAAAAGGAAGTGTAGTGTGTAGCGTGTATGTAGTTTGGTGTTGACAGTTAGAGAAACTTGTACTGGAGAGCATGCTGGTCTACTCTCTGTGTTACTGAGACACTGAAAAAGTTCAGCAAAGGGGGATGGTCAGGAACAAGTCCTGAGGGCTGATGAAACGGGAGCTCCAGCTCTCCCTGTCATCAGCTTTCCATCCTCCTCAGGAGTACTGCCCTGCTCGACTGGTGCTACAGTCTCCTCACCTAAAAGTGGTTGATGATGATGCAGAAATGCTTGTTCTTTTCAACTCTGAGGCTGTATTATGCGCTAAGGAAAATGAAATTACAAATTGGCAGAATAATGATGTGCATGAGGAAGTAGATGATGTTGGGCAAGGTGCCATAATGGTTCGATGGGTTGTGACGGAAAAATTGAAAAATGGAAAGCCTATTGTTAAGGCCCGCTTAGTCGCCAGAGGATTTGAGGAAGACACAGTGGATCTCCGAAAAGACTCGCCTACTTGTTCAAAAGAAGCAGTGCGTTTGGCACTTTCTTTGGCCTCCACCAACCAGTGGAACTGCCATACTATGGACGTGAAAGCTGCCTACTTGCAAGGCAACAACATTGAGAGAGTTGTTCATTTATGTCCTCTGCCTGAATATGCAAACGGTAAGTTAAGGAGACTAAAGAAAACTGTTTACGGCCTTTGTGATGCTGCTAGGCATTGGTATCTGCGCATAAAAGATCAGTTGTTGAGTCTCGGAGCTAAAGTGTCATCACTGGATTCAGCGCTGTTCTCTTGGAGCAATGGTGGCAAAGTCGAAGGCATTGTATGCATCTACGTCGACAACTTCCTTTGGGCTGGTACACATGAGTTCAAACAGCAAGTGATAAGCCGTTTGAGTCAAATATTCCTCATCGGCAGTTCAGAATCAAAAGCTTTCAAATACGTTGGTCTCAATGTCATCTCCAACATTGATGGCCGCATAACGCTCAACCAATTCCAGTATGCTTCATCCTTGAAACCAGTCACGCTGAGTAAACATCGTGCAGCAGTAAAGTCAGGGGAGCTTTCCGGGTCTGAGAAAACGGAGTACCGAGCATTAATTGGGCAACTCAATTGGATTGCCACACACACTCGGCCAGATATTGCCTTTGATGTGTGTGAGTTGAGTGTGAATAGCAACCGAGCTACCGCAGCGGATTTGCTTAGACTCAATAAGGTGATCTCAAGGGTGAAGACTGACAACACGAAGCTATACATTCCAAGAATGGGGTCGATCGAGGACTGTCATATAGAGTGCTTTTCGGATGCCTCATTTGCCAACCTTGTAGGCAATGGCTCTCAGGGAAGTTTTGTGATCTTCCTACGAGATGCTAGTGAGGCAAGATGTCCTATATTCTGGCAGACAAGAAAGATCAGGAGGTTCGTCAAATCTACTTGATCTGCTGAGGCGTTGGCGCTGCATGAATGTGCTGAGGCTGCTGTATATCTCGCCAACATATTGCATGAGGTTTCTGGATGTGGAAAGATCAAAATAAAGTGTTTCGTCGACAACAAGAGTCTGGTGGATGCCCTTTACTTCTGCAGAAGCGTAGAAGACAGGAGATTGCGCATTGATATTGCTGTATTACAAGACATGTTGGAGCGAGGGGAGATTGATGAAGTATCTTGGGTGGATACATCACAACAACTGGCTGATTGTCCCACCAAGAAAGGTGCCTCGACCGAGCGGCTGCGTGCTCCAGTCAGCCGAGACTAGAAAGTTTATAATACTTCAAGAGACATCACATATCGGTATGTGGCCACAGACTGAGCCTTGATAGTAATTAAACAAAAGTGTATGTATTGGATACATAGTGCGTATTGGGTGTTGATGGTACTCACACAAAAGTCTATGTATTGAATACATAGTGTGTGTCAGACGCAAATAGACCATCCAGCTTCATCCTTGGAATCTTTTGTCAAATTAAGAAGAGAGGTCGAGAGTGTTAGTGCATTTTGTTGTTAGTGTGTGTGTGCGCACACACACCTGCTAAGTCACGAGTGATGACGTCATTGGAAGGTTCCTGTGGTATGCAACCGGGGACCTTGGGCAGTTCACATTGTGAGGCCGATGAGTGTGGTTTGCCTAGTTCCTACACACACCATTTGTTTGCCTTTTTATTTCTCTAGTTCACTACTTCTCATCCTTATAGCAATGAGTAAAACTGATGTTGGTATTATTCCTGTTGTTTTGCTGACAAAGAGGTCATTCAAAGAGATGGAGAAGAAGTTGACCAACTTTGAGCTCTCAAATTAAATTATCTGGCGAAGATGGGCACTTTTTCCTATTTAGAGACGGCAGGAATTGTCTAACCTAACAATATAACCTAACCCAACCAAAAATAACCTAACCTAACTTAACCAAGCCAACCCTAACGTAACACAGTCTAAACTAACTTTAATTAACCATAACCTAGCCTAATCTAACCTAAACTAACCCATGGTAACTTATCCAAACACACTGAAATATAAAATAGCTTAGGATAATAATTTGGCATTAAATTATTTAAAGTGAAAATAGAAGAACTACAAGTCTTTCACCACCGTCTTAAATTCAACAGAATCAGTTTATTTTTTTTTTTTTTTTACAAATTATCAACTGGGCCTGGCACGATGCAGTAATGCAGTACTTTGATCCATGATGTGTGTGCTTATCTAACCCACTGAATAATTATCTTACTGTGTATTTATGATATGACCATCATCCACTCACTTGATGTAGTGTTGCCTACTTCTTCTTTACCCTTTATTATTATTTTTCTGTACCTGCCCTCCTCTCTTCCTGTTTCTCCCATCTTTCCTGTCACTTCTTATTGCTTTTCTTTCCTTTACAGGTGGCTTTACATTGAGTGACAAGCCAAATGGTTTCCTGTAAGCCAAAAAACCATTTACAACGCTGGGTGGTAACCATATAACCAAACCATATGTGCTCCCTACGTATCGACAAGTGGGTTGGTGGAGGGTTAGTGCCCCTCCCCGTAAAACAAATAACCCAAAGTTAAATGGCCACCCCTTAGGGGATTATGGTGTCAGGCGATAGATAGATAGAAAGACATGCTCATCTACGTCTCCATTAATGAATTTTTTATTAATAATTAGTAAGGCCACTGAGTGATTTGCTTCTGACTGTTGGTGGCCTTCATGCCTGCCACCTCAACCTATAGGCCTGTCCCAGGCCAGGACTTGTGACCTTACCTAATTGTATCTTTACAGGAATGTGTCAACTTCGAACTGTCCCGTGTCTTAAACCATTTTCATCGTACATCCCCTTAAATTTATGATCTGTATTGGACCGCCTTATTTGATTCGGTAGTGCTGTCTCAGGTGGCCAAGGCGGAAGATGCTTTACAGGGAAATTACCAGGATTCTTTCTCGACACTTTATTCCATCTATTATATCTTGATATTCTGTTCAATCCTATGTATCCCAGTCATTCCCGTAAAACTGAAAGGTAATCATTTCTTTGTCTACGAAACAAACTCAAACATTTAACTTCTTATTTTGAATAATATCAGTAAATCCAATATGTTAGGTCTTCTTCAGTTATGTCCTAACATTATGATACATGATTCACATACTCTCAGGCAAATATAATAGGATACTATAGATATACTGAAATATAATACTGTACCTCAGTCACCTCTCAGCTTGGCCCCTGAGGCCGTAGTTTGTTATGGTTGGCGGCCGTTCGCATAAAGACAAAGCAAAACAGATCCGGATTTGTTTGCAAATTGCGAACGATTGAAGTGACACCTTTTGCACAGTTACTAAACTACAAATGAAGATACAATTCTTAACATTAATATATGATGAGTATATATATTGTTGCGTCCCAGTCCCCACACTGCCACAGGCTCCAACAGCAGTAGTTCAGTATAGGGAGGCAGGGTTGCCATTTTAGCGCGAAACGCGCTAGATTTAGCGCTTTTTGATGATAGCGCGATAATTTTGAAAATAGCGCCATTGCGCTATTTGGCGCGTTTTTACCCAATTTACCTCCAGATTTAGCGATTTTACCTACATTTCAAATATACAATACTTAGTTTTCCTGGAACACTTTAAGGTATCAGAAAAAGTAGTTTAATTTTGTTTTACAAAGTGATAAATCACGCAGTTTGTACTATTTACATGTGGAGCAAAGTTGGACGTGTCCACGACGAGTGAGTTCCCTCACTTCCCCATACAATGTTCCTGCCTCGTCGTGGACTGGTCAGTAGAGAGTTAAACCTCGGTGTGATAAGTTGTTGCCACTTTTGTCTTCCTCGATTAGCCTATTATTTCTGACTGCCTACATCATGAGTAGCAAAATTAAAAAATACAACACTTCAGCGTTCAGTGGCTAACTGACTCCAGGTTTAAAGTAGACGGAAACGACACGAAATGTTTCTGCAAGTACTGCAAATGCACGATAGCTGCAAAATTGAGTGATTTAGAAAGGCACAAAAAGACACTGAAACACAAGAAGGCTGAGGAACCATTTTCGTCACAAAGACAACCCAAACTTCAGTTTGTGAAACCAAGTGAAAGTGTACATGAAACTGAAGCAGGCTTGTGTTTGTTCACAGCTGAACATTGCTCCTTTAGAGTAGTGGATCATTTAAGTGCGCTCTGCAAACATCATTTCTCGGACAGTAAAGGATGTAAAGACCTAAAACTGAAAAGATCAAAGTGTAGTGCTATTGTGTGTAATATACTTGCTCCATATTTTGCACGTGATTTGAAAAATGACATTGGAAACAGTAAATTTAGTTTACTGATAGACGAGAGCAATGACATATCTGTAACCAAGCTTCTAGGTATAGCTATTCGTTATTACTCGGAGGGAAAAAAACTTGTTGTGGTTACATTCTTGGACCTAGTTGAGTTGAGAGAATGTAATGCTGATGCAATCTGTCATGCACTGAAGGATTCTTTGAAACGTAATGGACTTGAGTTGCAGAATCTTATTGCCCTTGGCACTGATAATGCTTCAGTTATGATTGGTGTCAGTAGTGGAGTTTATGCAAGGCTAAAATCTGAAATTTCTCATCTAATGTTAGTCAAATGTGTGTGTCACTCACTTCAGCTCGCTGTTTCTCATGCTGCTACCGAATGTCTACCTAGGCATTTGGACTAATTGATCCGAGACACATATAACTGGTTTTCACATTCTGCAGTGCGCCAAACTAGATACAAGGAACTGTATGGACTAATAAACGAAGGAAAGCCTCCCTTGAAACTAATACAGATGAGCCAGACCCGATGGATGTCCATTGAATCTGCAATTCTAAGAATAGTGCAGCAGTGGACTGAGCTCAAAACCCATTTTGACTTTGCAAGAAAAAATGAGCGATGCTACACTGCAGATCTTTTGTTCTCAATGTTTAGTGACATGAGAAATTATGTGTTTCTCATATTTTTGAAACAAATTCTTAGTGAAGTTCAAAGTGTGAATAAGAAATTCGAAGCTGATGTCCAAGACCCAACAAAGTTGCTCAGTGATCTAGTGCATCTTATTGACTCCCTTAGTGCTAAAATTGTCATACCAGGTAAAAAGTTAAAGGAAAGTGATTCCCTTCAGGAACACTTGGATCCCAAGCCGTATCTTGGCTATGAGTTTGAAAAAAACATATCTGAATGCAAGTTTCCTGATGAGATCGCGAGTGATATTCGACGAAGATGCATAGAATTTGTAATAGAGCTTGTCACACAACGTCGTCAACGCTTGCCTGAGAACTTTAAAGTACTCCAGTCAATGTCATCCTTCAGTGGGAGTGAATGCCTAAAGCCAGTGAAAAATGATATATTGGACCTTGCAAAATTGTTTGTTGATGATGCAGAAATACTCACGCGCATCGATTTCCAGTGGAGAAAACTTCATACTCTCCAGTGGACACAGACATCTGACACTATTGGACTGTGGGCAGAAATAGCGTCATATAGGGATGCGACTGGAGAAAATCCTTTCAAAGAACTGTCTGACCTGACCTTAACAACACTCAGTTTACCCCATTCTAATGCAGATGTGGAACGGGTTTTTAGTCAGATGGGTATTGTCAAGTCGAATATGCGTAACCGATTAGCCATCAAGAGCTTAAACGCTGTTTTGACAATCAAGTATGGACTGAGAAGGCATGGCAAATCCTGTCACGATTATAAACTACCTGAGAGTGTCTTGAGAAAAGTTGGGTCAGTGGAAGCATATCAGACCTCATCTCAACCATCAACATCATCTCAGTCAGACCAGGGAGCAGAGACATTCACCGAGGAAGATCAAGGAGAGATCATAGAGTGGGATCTAGCAGATCTACAGTAACCCAAGTACCACAGTCATAACTGGTGAGTGTAAAAGTGTACTTGAAATATGTGTGTAGGTCAGAATCAACGTATCGTGTGTAGAAACATTATTTGGCGCTTTTTTTGGTGCCTTTTTCAGAATATTTAGCGCTCTTTAGCGCGTTTTTAGTAACAATCTAGCGCTATTTCGTGAATTTGAGATGGCAACTCTGTAGGGAGGACTATGCCCAGTGAGTGATGGTCAGCCTTAAGGTGTGCAGTACACAAGATCAGCTGAATCGAAAATAAACACTGGCTTCTTAAAGTTGACTGCCTTTATTTTCCAAACAATTCCACTTTATTCTTGCTGACTTCACTGTTCTCACAATCACTGGACATATACAAACTGTACTAACTGCAGTTTCACTTAATACTTGACAACACTCCAGTTATTACTCTTCGCTGTTTTCACAAGTACCGAAAATATACCAACTTCACCCAGATAAACTTCACTCAAACTGACTGAGCCCCAGGTAATCCTTAACCTGTTACACTCTCATTCCCCATCCTTATATACCCTTGCATTATTCGAGAGTGATATACTTCCCATAAGAACAACAGTTGCCAACTCAGATATATGAAACATGCCATAGTCTTTTTACATTACATAACACTAAATCATTTACCTAACTTAAATTAAGTTACATAATTAAACGAACAGTCACGTAAATAAAACATTATAGAAAAAAAGAGCATAAAAATTAATACATAAACTTACGAAATAACTATGCTCAAACAGCAGGCAAACTGGCAATTCTGACTCGTACTAATACCGGAACTAGCCTACCTTACAGAACACCGAGAAAATTCTCGAACACCTAACTGGCAAAACCCACTTCGTAACAATATAATGACATTTACATGGCCCCCCTGGATTGTGGGAGCAATTTACCTTATATTTTAATGAGTATAAAAGGAAAAAAATAATACCAATACAAAATAAGACAAATAATATCAATACTATGAGGGAGAATAGACTTTGACATAGTTTTGGCACTTAAGTAGCTCTTTGGTGGGGATATCCCAGTCTCACTGCTTCAACTAACAAAATGAGTTTGTGAATTGGACTTTCAATGAATGTGATGGCTTGAGCACATTTACCTTTATCTAGCTTTGAGTCTGACATCATTACCTTTACTTTTCTTAAATGACCATCTTCATCAGGAAGGGCTCGTACTATTTTTCCCAACTTTTCATCCTTTACAATTACTATGTCATTTACTTGCAAGTTTCTACGTGGCTTTACCCATTTATTTCTCAAATGCAGAGATTGCAAGAACGCCCGTTTCCATCTTGACCAAAACTCATATACTAAGTACTGCACTCTATGCCAGCGCTTCCTTGAATACACATCTACCCTGTCATAGCTGCCTGGAGGAGGTAGTACTACTTTAGATTTTATGGTCAATAACATATTGGGTGTCAGTGGTTCTAAGTGCTCAGGAGAGTTCAGTGTGTCTACAGTTAGAGGACAACCATTTACTATGGATTCTGCTTGTATCATGATTCATGAAAGTTCTTAAAGATTCATCATCTACCTGAGACCCATGCTAATCAAGCAATACTGAAAGTACATTTCTCACTGTACGTATCTGTATGCCCATCTATGCCCTAGGGGAGCTGCCTGCCCAGTTCTTAACTGTCGGTCACCTCTAGCCATCACGGGAGCTCCCCTGCAAGGAAGCTCCACCGAAATCAGATGAACCAACTCACCCGGGTCATCCCTCTCATAGATACACAATTGTTTACATAAGGAGGAAACTGCTGCCATAATTTCCCTTCGGTTTAACTCCTTCTCTTTGCTCTGCATCCCTGAAAATGGTTGGCCTTCTCCTCTGGCCAATACCTTCTTTTCCCCCTTCCAGTGTCACACCTGCATCTCTCACCTCACCCTCTGCATGGGCAAGGCCTCCTTGGTGTTGCTGGGAGTCAGCTGAGGTTATCTCCTCCAAAAGGGCCCAGTGAGAAGAGGACTTTCTTCAGGATTTGATTGCCTTGAGAGATGAGTTTGGGAAAGAGGCCAACAGCAGCTCACTGATGTTACTGGCTGCTGCTGGATTCTCTCTCCAGACTTTTATCTCCTTGGGGGCCAGAAGCCAGGCATCAGCTTCGGTCTACTTGGCCTTTGATCTTCTTGGCTCCTTGTCAGCGAAGTAGCGGTCTGGATGAGCACTGCGACAGTGCACACCCAGGCCCTTTTATGTTGTAAATAAACGCTCACAGACAGGGCAAGCTAACTCCCCAGCGTCTGCATTGCTGCTAGGGCCCAAAGTGGTGACATGTAGAGGTGTTGGTATGTAAGAGGACTGCTGGGCCTTGATAGCAGGCTGTGAAGCCTATGCCCAGAAGTCGGACACATAAAAAAAGAAAAAAAAGAAACTTACCACTAGACTGCATGGTGGCTATATATGGCGCTTGTCAATGCCCTGAGACTCAGAATCGAGCCGCACCCTGATGGTGTAGTGTGGATATCGTTTGCCTCTTGTTATAGCTTTTAAAAGGTGATAGCAGAGCGTACCAACTCTGCAACTTGGAGGCTGTATCCAGAGAGTCTGCAGTTGACCTCCCTCTCTGCTCTCCTGACTGTCTCCTGGACTGTACCTGGGTGGTTATGGAGGATCTACATGGAAAAGATTACTTCCCCATCCTCCTTACTGCGGCAGTATCTAGCCCCTGTTGCCATCTCCCTAGGTGGAGATTGGATAAGGCAGACTGGTCCCTTTTCTCCTCTTCGATATCTGTTAATGTCTCAGTTGAAGATTTTCCACATACTGATGAGGCTCTTTCGTTCTTAGCCTCCATTCTGCGCCCTTCATGCTGTCCCTATACCTCTGGCAAGTATTGCTATCGACCTGTCCCATGCTGGAATGAGGATTGCAGTGTTGCTGTATGTGCTAAGAAGTTAGCTTTCTCCCGTTATTGTAGATGCAGGACAGAGCATTATCTTGTCGTAGTTCAGGAGGGCGTGGGCTAAGGCTCGTTGGGTACTCAAACAAGCTAGGCGGGACTCTTGGATGGCTTATGTGTTAACTGTAAACTCAAAGACGCCACTGTCTCAGGTGTGGAAGTGGGTGCGAAAGATTTCGGGAATATTTACTCAAGGCAGGTCCCCTGTGCTGATGTTTAATGGTGAGCCTGTTGGTGACCTTGCAGTTGTAGGCGATATTTTTGCGTCTGCCTTTGTGGCGGTCAGTCATAGAGATACTAGCTCCCCAATTTTTCCCAGGCATCAGGAGGTAGAGGAGGCAAGTTTGCTAGACTTCCATTCAGAGAACGTAGATTCTTACAACCTCCCTTTCTTGTATCAGGAACTCCAAGATTGATTCACTGAATATAATTAAAATCTGGCGGCGCAACTTCCAGGGTCATATGCCGCCGGACAACAATTTAAAAAACGCAACAAAAAATATGTAGAGTCCCGGAGGACTGGAAGTCAGGTATAATTATTCCTCTGTACAAAGGAAAAGGGGAAAAAGCAGTGTGTGGTAATCATAGGGGCATTTGCCTTCTCAGTGTAATAGGAAAAATATATGGTAGGATACTTATTGACAGAGTTAGGGAAATTACTGAGGAATTAGTTGGAGAAGAACAAGGAGGTTTTAGGAAGGGAAGAGGTTGTGTAGACCAGATATTCATTCTTAGATCCTTAGTGGAAAAATTTCTAGAGAAGGGCAAGAAGTTGTATGCAGCCTTCATGGATCTGGAGAAAGCATATGACAGAGTGGATAGACAAGGTTTGTGGATGGTATTAAGAATATATGGAGTGGATGGGAAGTTGTTGAAGGCAGTGAAGAGTATGTATGAGGGTGCTAAGGCTGCAGTGCGTGTGGATGGCAAACTGAGTGAATCTTTCCATTTAAAGGTTGGATTGAAACAAGGATGTGTCATGTCTCCATGGTTGTTCAATCTGTATATGCATGGGGTTATAAAAGAGATACAAGGTCGGGCCGTGGATGTTGGAGCGGCCCTAGTGAGAGAGGGCAGTGTTTGGAAACTCCCTGTACTGTTGTTTGCAGATGATACTGTGTTGTTGAGTGAAGACGAAGGGGAGCTGCAAGGCTTGGTAGATGAGTTTGGGAGAGTGTGTAAGAAACGGAATCTAAAGGTGAATGTGGGGAAGAGTAAAGTGATGGTCTTCGAGAGAAGTGAAGCCAATGAGTGTACAGTGAGATTGGATGGGAAGGAAATGGAGAATGTCAGTGAATTTAAGTACTTGGGCAGTGTGATGAGTAAGGATGGTAGTCTGGAGGGTGAAGTGCTCGAAAGAGTACAGCAGGGCAGGAAGGTTGCTGGTTCGTTGAAAGCAGTGATAAGAAACAGGGAGGTGAGCATGGAAGTGAAAAAGTTGTTACATGACAGTATTGTGACACCAACTCGACATATGGAAGTGAAGCTTGGACCCTGTTGGAAGGACAGAAGTCAAGAGTGAGAGCAGTGGAAATGAGTTATTTGAGAGGAGCATGTGGAGTCACATGGAGAGACAGACTAACAAATGAGGAAGTGAAGGAGCGTTGTGGTGTGGTTGAGGACGTGATGGGAAGCGTTAGGAGAAACACGTTAAGGTGGTTTGGGCATGTGGAGAGGATGGAGAGTGAAAGATTGACGAGGAGAGTGTATGTGAGTGAGGTGGAGGGGGCGAGAGGGAGGGGGAGGCCAAGGATGAGATGGAGGGATGGAGTGGAGAGGTATATGAGAGAGGGGGGGTGTTAGTTGGGAGCGTGGTAATGAAATAGCAGGGGACAGAGTGACATGGAGGCGATTTGTTTGTGGCCACCCCGTTCGGGATTGAGGCGTCTGGCGATAGATAGATAGAAATAATTAATACCCATTATTAGAAATAAAACACGAAAAATAGCAGAGTTTATAAAATACCAATTACTCATAAAGGTTGAAGGAGGCCCACCTCCTGCAGAAAACTAAAAACATCAATAAAATCGCTGGAGGCTCCACCAAGCATCGAAGACAGACAGTAGGCACCATCTGCCCCATATGTCTATGGAGGAATCTCTGACATAGGTCCCCCAGACTTGGACACTCGACTAGCAAGTGACAAACAGTAAGGCAATCATCACAGTACGGCTGAGTCCCCACCACTCATCAAGAACCTATGCGTAAGCCGAGAATGCCCAATGTGAGGCCTGATAAGAGCCACATCCAATTGCCGAGGCATGGAGGGGAGAATCCTCGGCACAATCACTTTCTGAAAAATTTCTTTTAGCTTATTAAGGGCGACACCATCCCAGTGTCTTTGCCAAAACATATGAATCGTGTATTGCAAGAGAGGTGTTACATCAGAAGCGGGAACCGGGTAGTTGTAAGGTGGCCGTCGAGATGACGCAGCTTTAGCTAGAGTATCTGCCTTATCATTGCCCACCACACCAACATGTATGGGAACCCAACAGAAATACTGTATACACAATGGCCACGACGACCAAGAAGAACAAGCCATTCTAAAATTGATAAAACCAGTGATCTGTGGATGGAATGCATTAAAAGACTCCAGTGCAGAGAGAGCACTACGGGAGTCACTAAAAATCACAAAAGCAGATTGGAGGAGAGTAAAAATAATTTGGAGGGCAAATAAAATTGCAGTCAGTTCTGCCGTATACACTGAAGCAACACCGGGAAGGCTACCCCCCCCCTACTGAAGGAAAGGAAGACAACACCAAAGCCTACTCCAGTATCAGTCTTAGATCCATCAGTATAGATAGGGATAGAACCCTCATGACTGGAGGCATGCTGTATAAAGAGAGAGAGGGACACCTGAGAGGGAAATAAGGCCTTTTTTTCCAACGATGGACCTATAGAATGTTACACAATGTAGTAGCCAGAAACGCACCCTCAGAATCCGATGTGGACAGACTGCCAGTCTTGGTCAGAAAGGGCTAACATAACAGATCAGACCCTGTAAACAAAGGGCTTTCAGAAACTAGGACGGGAGTCATAAACAGATGACTGGGAATCCTGGGAAACAAGGCACAAGCAACAGAGTCTGGGAGACAGTGAAGACACTACCAACATCTAGTCATCAACGACTGGCAACGAAAAGCCAATGGGAGGGCATTAGCATCCACCAACAAACTCGAAATCGGGAATGACCTGAATGCCCCAGTTGCCAATCGTACACCAGCATAATGCAGAGGATCCAGTATCCGGAGATGGGCATTGGTTGCAGAGGAGTAGACCTCACACCCATATTCAAGTCTTGACAGGATAAGAGACCTATGCACGAGGAGGAGGGTCTGACGATCAGCACCCCAAGAAGTATGTCCCAAAATCCTCAGAAGACTCAAGCACTTAAGACAAGTTGCCTTCACAAAACGAAAATGAGGAACCCAGGTTAGTCGTTTATCAAACAGAAGACCCCAAAACTGAGTCTCTTCCACACAGGATATCCTTCGACCATAAAGATACAAGTCAGGGTCTGGGTGAACCCCCCCGAAGATGAGAGAAATGCATAACCACTGTCTTTTTCAAAGAAAAACGGAAGCCATGAGACTCAGCCCACTCAGAAATTCAATTAAGAGCCAGCTGTAACTTCCTCTATATCAGAGACATCCTAGATGCAGTGAAGGAAATTAAGAGGTCATCTACGTATAATGAGCCTCGCATACCATGGGAAGTACACTTATTACACTGTTGATGGCAACAGCAAACAGAGTATTACTAAGGATACTCCCCTGTAGTACTCCATCTTCAAGTGCACGAGCATTTGAAACCACTCTTCCCACTTGGGCTCTTAAAAAACGATTAGATAAAAACTGCTGAATAAAAATAGGCAAGCGCCCATGAAGACCAAACTCATGAGGTGAAAGTAAAATGCCATGATGCCAGGCAGTGTCATGTGCCTTCTCCAGATCGAAGAAGACAGTAACTTGGTGTTGGTTAATGGAGAAAGCATCACAGACAGAAGATTCTAAGGACAGTAGGGTATCAGTGGTAGATCGCATTTTACAAAAATCACACTGGATTGGTGATAAGCAATTTCCCCTCCCCAAATACCACATGAGCTGGCCATTTACCATCTTCTTCAACACCTTGCAAACACAAGAGGTCACAAAGATGGGACGATAATTTGTAGCCTCCAGATGATCCTTTCCAGGCTTAGGGATGGGGATAACTACAGCAACACCCCAAGAAGATAGAAACTCGCCATTACACCAAATTCTATTGTATCACGCCAGTAAAAAGGAAAGGGACTCATCAAACATATGACGTAAAAAAGAGTATGAAGTATCATCACAGCCAGAAGACGAATCAAGACACTGTGACAAAGCTGCACGAAGCTGAGAAACAGAAAAGGGGACACAGTAAGGCTCTCCCCCAAAAGATGTGAAGCTGAGACTACAAGCTTCCAAGCGCTGATCTTGGCATAGTGAAGGCGAATCTATGTCCTTTTTAGACACACCAGCAAAATGCTGGGCAAATGCTTCACCAACAGCAAAGGGCTCAGTCACAGTCCCATCAATATCAGATAAAGCAGGAGGGGGAGGAACAGAAAATTTGCCAGAAATCTTTCTGACCCACTTGGGTGACAGTAGTCCTCGAGTGAAGGGAGGAAACGTACTCCCGCCATGATGAACGTCTGGCCTCCTTCAACTCGCGACGTGCATGAATATGCGCTCTCCAAAATGCCACCAAATACTGAGTGCCCCCACGATGGTGGCGAGACCGAGAGAAGGCGACCCGTTTGGCCCTCACTGCAGAGGTGCATTCAGGAGTCCACCAAGAAACTGGACATTTAGGAAACTGACCAGAGGTCTTGGGAATAGAAAGAAGAGCTGCTGAGTGCATTACATCAGCTATATAAGCCACTGCCTCACCAGCACCAACAAAGCCGTCCACAGTGCGGTCAGTGGAACATAACTCTCTGAAGGGTGGCCAGTTTGCTTTATTCAGGTGCCAGCGAGGGAGACAACATTCTAACTCACACTCAGCATAAGATAAAATAATAGGGATGTGATCGCTGCCATGCATATCTGGCAACACACTCCACTTAAAATCTAAAACAGAAGTAGCTGAGCATAGAGACAAATCAATGGCCATAACTATAAAAGTACATCATTTCACCTGAATTCAACACCCCCGGCTCCTTATCCTCCACGAAAGAAGCCAGCATTGCACCTCTAGGGTTGGTCATACTGTCACCCCACAGTGAGTGACGATCATTCAGATCGCCCAGTAAAAGAAAGGGGGATGGAAGGTCAAGAATAAGCTGGGCAAGATGTACCTTCTCAAAAGAAGCACTTGGAGGGAAGGCTACACACCGTATACTGATGACGAAGCAAAATCTGAATGCAACAGACTGCAGTAGAGTTCAAAGACTCAGATAAGTGAATGGGACATCACAGCTAACTAGGATAGCAGTACTACCATGATGCCCTTGGCCAATATGAGGATCAGAATGAAATACTTGGTAACCAAGAGGGCCGGGAGGAGCAACATTCCCAACCATGGTCTCCTGGATGCATATACATACTGGGGAAAAGTGGGCAATAAGACTACGCAGTTCCTCCCAACTAGCAAGTAAACCGACAATTCCATCGAATTATAGATGCCACTGTGGAGTGGCACTATATCTGGGCACTCCCAGTACCAGGTTTCTGGACACTGGAAACCTTGACAGGTTTTCGAGTACTTGGCCGAGGATCAGGTTTATTAACCGACTTCCTGACCATGGCTAACCCTTTAGATGAGGAACCTGAGATACCTGTTTTTGAAGACAACAAAGGGAAGGAAGAAGAAGAAGACTGGACAATGGTTTTCTTCTGTCGTGGAGCAAGAAATAGCTTGGCAGGGAGACTGGAAGATACCTTCGACCGACTAAAGCGGCAGCAACATCACTAGAAGGAGTATGACCAGTAGTGCACCCCCACAGGATGAGGATTTTGAAAGGTCAAGGTTTCATGTAGCTGAGTAGGTGCATCAAGAACCCGGGCATCAGCACTGAATGCTGGATGTTGGACCGCCAGTGAAATACCATTCCCAGCCTGCACTCGCCTGGACTCTTGAAAATCCTGAGCAGAAATGGTGTGCTTCACAGCTGCAACCTTTGGTGGTAGGTCCTCGGCCTCCGAGCATTTGGAAGGGCCTTGGCGACGTTTGCCACGCACAGGAGGGACATTGGAGGGTTTGCTTGATTCAGGACAAGAGGCATCAATATGGATGTCAGCCACCACCACGGAAGGGGGCAAGTTCTCAGTCACCAAAATGGGAGAGAAACGGCTGGAGTAGAGGGTGGATGAACATCATTCTGACCCTCAGCACTAATTCCTGGGACAGCATCCAGCAAATCAAAAGAAGGGGAAGTGGGAATAGTAATGGGTCAGGGTGACTTCTTAGACACAGAACGATGCACAGGTCCTCCAGAAAGGACAGAGGCATAAGTAACCCCAGTTGGAAGAAGCATGTCCGGGCTCTCCTCTTTCCTTCAGGAAATGAAACCCTCTCACATGTACATATGGACAAAATCTCTTTTTCCAGGCAATATCTAGGACAGAATGGATGTGGATGGTGTGCAGATTGGCTTGGGAGGAGGGTAGAGTCCCAGAGGATTGGAAGTCAGGTATAATTAGTCCTCTGTACAAAGGAAAAGGGGAAAAAGCAGTGTGTGGTAATCATAGGGGCATTTGCCTTCTCAGTGTAATAGGAAAAATATATGGTAGGATACTTTACTTATTGACAGAGTTAGGGAAATTACTGAGGAATTAGTTGGAGAAGAATAAGGAGGTTTTAGGAAGGGAAGAGGTTGTGTAGACCAGATATTCATTCTTAGATCCTTAGTGGAAAAGTTTCTAGAGAAGGGCAAGAAGTTGTATGCAGCCTTCATGGATCTGGAGAAAGCATATGACAGGGTGGATAGACAAGGTTTGTGGAAGGTATTAAGAATATATGGAGTGGATGGGAAGTTGTTGAAGGCAGTGAAGAGTATGTATGAGGGTGCTAAGGCTGCAGTGCGTGTGGATGGCAAACTGAGTGAATCTTTCCATTTGAAGGTTGGATTGAAACAAGGATGTGTCATGTCTCCATGGTTGTTCAATCTGTATATGGATGGGGTTATAAAAGAGATACAAGGTCGGGCAGTGGATGTTGGAGTGGCCCTAGTGAGAGAGGGCAGTGTGTGGAAACTCCCTGTACTGTTGTTTGCAGATGATACTGTGTTGTTGAGCGAAGACAAAGGGGAGCTGCAAGGCTTGGTAGATGAGTTTGGGAGAGTGTGTAAGAAACGGAATCTAAAGGTGAATGTGGGGAAGAGTAAAGTGATGGTCTTCGAGAGAAGTGAAGCCAGTGAGTGTACAGTGAGATTGGATGGGAAGGATATGGAGAATGTGAGTGAATTTAAGTACTTGGGCAGTGTGATGAGTAAGGATGGTAGTCTGGAGGGTGAAGTGCTCGAAAGGGTACAGCAGGGAAGGAAGGTTGCTGGTTCGTTGAAAGCAGTGATAAGAAACAGGGAGGTGAGCATGGAAGTGAAAAAGTTGTTACATGACAGTATTGTGACACCAACTCTGACATATGGAAGTGAAGCTTGGACCCTGTTGGAAGGACAGAAGTCAAGAGTGAGAGCAGTGGAAATGAGTTATTTGAGAGGAGCATGTGGAGTCACATGGAGAGACAGACTAACAAATGAGGAAGTGAAGGAGCGTTGTGGTGTGGTTGAGGACGTGATGGGAAGCGTTAGGAGAAACACGTTAAGGTGGTTTGGGCATGTGGAGAGGATGGAGAGTGAAAGATTGACGAGGAGAGTGTATGTGAGTGAGGTGGAGGGGGCGAGAGGGAGGGGGAGGCCGAGGATGAGATGGAGGGATGGAGTGGAGAGGTATATGAGAGAGGGGGGTGTGAGTTGGGAGCGTGGTAGTGAAATGGCAGGGGACAGAGTGACATGGAGGCGATTTGTTTGTGGCCACCCCGTTCGGGATTGAAGCGTCTGGCAATAGATAGATAGATAGATAGATCTAGGACAGTTTTTTTTGAAGAGACAGCATGGGGACCTCCACAGCGATAGCATTCAAGGCATCCTGCTCTGGCGCTGGTATGGCTTGGTCCGCCACAGAAGACACAGACACCAGGAAGGCCAGCTTGTGCATGATGGCAAAATTGGTGCCCATACCCTTGGCAGTGGAAGCAGCCCTTAAGGGGTTGGCACGTATGGCTTCAAAGGAAGCGAGAGCCAAGCCAGCTTCACAGATGTAGGCAACATTAATTTGTTAAATGTCGGAAACAAAGTCAGGGGCAGGGTCAATATTCCATCGATTTTCTTCTGAAGGCACTTAACCTTATACAACACCAGACGACCATAGTTCCTCCAACAGCCATGCCTCTGAGTACCGGAGGAGGTCATGGGAAAATACAACACCCTTACATTGGTTGAAACTGCCATAAGGAACACATGTAATGGCTGCATCAGAGACAGAGGTCAAACCTAGAAAATGGGAGCTCTCTTAAGGGGAAAACACTTCAATAAGTATGCTCCCATCATCCTTGGAAGAAATTTTAGGCTCCCTTTCACAAGCCGAAACTATAGCACGGTGTAATTCAAAAATATCTACATCTAGCACTGATGCGTCCACGGAGAGTTTCTGGACTAAGTATTTGGCATAAGGTGCCAGCGCCATTTCATCTGCTCTGAACCCCGGAGCCGCACCAACCCAATGAGAATGCCTCCCAGCCCCAGCAGAATGCTGCGGCAGAGGAGGATACTGAACAGGGGCCTGGTAAGGTTCCAGAGTTGCAGTCACAGACCTATACAAATAGACCGCGCAACAAGACTCCTCTGTGACACTACTGGAAACTGGCTAGCAGCCATCTTGGTATACCGAACTGCAAGTAAACAAACGTCTACACGTAAGTATACACAGGGGTCATTATTTTAGTTGTTAGCATGGTTAATTTTTCCACTTTCCTTGCTGTTTATAAATATTCAGATAGCTGTATGTTTGAGCATGAAAACTACAAAGAAAAAAATCCATAATATCAGTATTTGTGTTGTAAATTAGAATATGAGCAATTTACTTCAGCGTGTGACTGCTTTTTTTCAAACGAAATGGTCAATATATAATGTTCTGTCATCATTATTCTTTGGGTACTCTTTATCAATTTTACATCATCACTTCACTACATGCATAGGGAAGAGGTTCAACAAGGAAAAAAAAATGAATATCAATATTTATTTTGCTGAAAGGGGGGTATAAGAAAATTAACTTAGATGCAGGACAGCTGTGCGTCAGTCGTGCACGTTCCGAAGGCAGTATTATTCAAATGACACAGCAGAGTAATTCATCCTCAGTTTTAGGCAAGTTTTTTTTTTTTATGCAAGGAAGAAGGAACCAAAGGCCACAGGCCTGCATAGTGTTCCTTCCTAGAAAACGCAAAAACAATATAAAAGAGAGCCAAATTCAAGATCTGTTCATTTCGAGATGCCTGGACACACTGCGTTTGAAAGACTGGAGATCATAGGAAGTAGGAAATACAGACAGAGGAAGACAGTTCCAGAGTTGACCAGTTGCATAAATGAAGGACTGGGAGTAACGGTTAACTCTTGCATTAGAGAGTTGGACAGAAAAGGGATGAGAGTTTGTTGCTAGACAGGTACTACGTACCCGTCGTAGAGGTGGAGGGATGTAAGCAGACAGTTTAGAAGAGCAGTGACCGTTGAAGTAGCGACAGAAGAGAGATAAATATGCAACAGTGCGGCGAAGAGACAAAGGTTGAAGGGAAGCAGTAAGAGGAGGAGAGTTAATGAGATGAAAAGCCTTTGACTCCACCCTATTGAGAAGAGCTGTATGTGGGGAGCCTCCCCACACATGAGAGTTGTACTCCATACACGGGCGAATAAAACCCGTGTACAAGGTCAACAACTGTGTAGGGGTAAAGAAAGTTCGGAATCGGCTTAGCAAACCTAATCTCTTGGAAGCAGATTTCACAAGAGATGTAATATGTTCTTTCCAGTACAAATCCCAAGAGAATGAAACCCCAAGCATGTTCATGGATGATGCAGGACATAACTGTTCATTATTAAACATTAGTGGGTAATCCTGAAGAAGATTTTGTCGGGTTGATAACCAAATGAATTGAGTTTTTGATGCATTAAAAATAACAAGATTATTTTTACCCCAATCAGAGATACAAGCCAAGTCAGACATTAAGTGTGCCATAGCCTCATCCCTTTTTTGTTGAAGTAACTGCTGAGATGGACGTTGCGGAAACCGAATGGAAAGGTGAAGGGTGGAATCATCAGCATATGAGTGGATAGGGTTAGATGTACAGCTTAGAAGGTCACTGATGAATAAAAGGAAGAGAGTTGGTGATAGGACAGAGCCCTGAGGAAAACAACTGTTGATAGGTCTAGGAGAAGAACGATGGCCGTCCACAACAGCGGATATAGAACGACCAGAAAGGAAGCTAGAGATGAAGGCACAGATAGAAGGATAGAAACTGTAGGAGGGCAGTTTGGAAATTAAAGATTTATGCCAGACTCGATTGAAAGCCTTTGAGATGTCAAGAGCAATGGCAAAGCTTTCGCCAAAGTCCCAAAAGGGGGATGTCCAGGAGTCTGAAAGGTAGGTGAGAAGATCACCAGAGGCGCGTCCCTGACGGAACCCATATTGACGATCAGAAAGAAGGTTGTGACAGGAAAGATGCTTTAAAATTTTTCTGTTAAAAATTGACTCGAAAACTTTCGAGACACAGGATGTTAAAGCAATTGGACGATAGTTAGAGGGTTGGGAATGGTCAACCTTCTTTGGGACTGGCTGAATAAGAGCAAACTTCCAGCAAGAAGGAAAGGTACAAGTTGATAGACAAAGGCAAAAGAGCAGGGAGTAAGCACAGAAACACAGTTTTTGAGGACAACAGGAGGGACTCCATCAGGACCATATGCCTTGTTAGTACTGAGGCCAGTGATGGTAGAAAATACATCAGCTGAAGAAATTTTAATGTCAGTCAAGAGGAAGTCAGAGGGGGGAAGTGATGGAGGAATAGCACCGGAATCGTCTAAGGTGGAATTGGAGGAGAAAGTCTGAGCGAAGAGATCTGCTTTATCAGTAGAAGAAATAGCTACAGAGCCATCAGAGTAGAAAAGAGGTGGGAAGGATGATGCGGTAAAGTTTTTAGAAAGGTTTTTGGCAAGGTGCCAGAATGAGCGAGAAGAATTCGAGTTGGAGAGTTTAGAACATTTAGTACGGATGAAATTATTTTTAGTAATGAATCTTCATAGCAATTTGCCCTTGAAATATTTTGTGTAATTCTTCATTATGTAGGTTGTGGGAGAGTATAATTTATGACTTATTTTACCCACAGAGAGAACAGAAAGAGCAGAGAAGACGATTAGACTACAAAAATGTTTTGCTCTGACACCACCTCTCTTCATTTTGAAATCAAATAATATGATTATGTGGAAAATTTGACTGTATAGTAACTAACTGATCATATGTCATTTTTCTTCAGAACCGAGATGCCTCAGTGTGGCTATACACTGCACCAACTATTCTGGAGTGAAAGGGGAAAATGGAAGGGTGTCCTTACGTCGGTAAGATATTTGCTATGAACATTATACTACAGATTCTGCATATAGCATACAGAATTCTTGGCTATATGCATGCATATGCAGTAACTTAGAAACAGCTCAAACAGTGACATATTTGGGGACTATAATAGGCTACTTGTTGCACCATGAAGAGAGATAAATATGACAGTTAAGTTGCTTCTAATAAAAACTTGCACCAAATATCTGATAGCATCTGTTTCTCTTTACATAGTGTACAGTATGTCTTTTTACATAGTGTACAGTATTGTAAAGGACCTGCCACATTCCTTCATGCTTTACAGGTTTCCAGAGGATCCGGGTATGCGTAAAGCATGGGAAATTGCACTCCGGAGAAAATACCTCAAGGCAACAGACTCAACAGTTGTATGTGGAGACCACTTTCATGAGTCATGCTTTGACCGGACTGGCCAAACCATTTGTTTACGAGCAGGAAGTATTCCAACCATTTTTGACTTCCCTGAACACCTGCAGAAAGTAAGATTTTTTTTTTTTAAGGAAAATAAATTTGTACAAGCGCTTTCGATGAGAAACTGGTGTACTTTTATGATACATGAAATACATTACCAATACTTATAAGAAGTCCATGAAATTACAAGCCCACAAACACAGAAACGCCATGATTACAAATACGATAGTTGTAACAAGTCCATGACTATCAATGTTATATTAATGATAGCATGACATAGTAAATCTGTCATGAAACTATTCTGGCTGATCAAGACATATGATGTCACTATTATGGTAACCAAGCAAGAAACCGATTAACTTACCAGTATGATGTCCTAAGTTCCCAGTCCACAGTTACCAATTAATATGATGGCCTGAAAATTTTATGATCATTTTTTTAAGTCCTAAGAAAACATGATCGTTACGCTTGCGTACATACATGTAAGCCTTATTATGACAACGTACCACCGTTTGTGTTGTGGAAAATCTTATTCATTTACTAAATATTAGCCGACTGGCTTAATAATTGCTCTCTCTCTCTCTCATTATTAGTAACATTATTATAATTTCTATTTTCAGATATTCAAGCCTCGAAAACCTCCAGCCAAGAGAACATCTCCCTCCACTGCATGTTGGACTGAGAAAACTGCTGACACTTGCACTGCTGATGACCCCACAACTTCTACAGCTCAACTGCATATGACTAACGATCGCACAAATATTTCCAGCCCACGAAATTTGAAATGAAAATGTGATTTAACAGTCGATGCACTTGTATCAACCAAAAAGAAAATAAAGACTGTGCAGCAGAGAAGTAGACAGCAGTACAAGCAAGTGACTTCATTAACATTCTTTTAAAGCCTATAATTACATCAGTGAAACTTTTGGACTGAATCTTCCTCATCTGAGGACGTTAAGGAAATAGTATGGAGGACTTGATGGTTCACCAGGATTTACAAAAGAGGAATTCGTTACTTTATAGCAAAAAATGCAAGCTGCAAAGTTAGAGGGTAAAGAGTTTCTCTGTGCTATAATGATTGATGAGATGGCAGTAAAAAAACATGTTGAGTAGGATGCCAAAAGGATGGTTGGTTATATGGATATTGGCACTGCCATCACAAATGAGTCAGCTCCTCGAACTACTGCAGCTCTGGTCTTTATGGTAGTCTGTGTCAATGGATCATGGAAAGTCCCCATTGGATACTTCTTCATCCATGGTTGTGATGGAACTTTATGTCATATGACAATGTTAAATGCTCTTGGAGCTTGTATGGATCCAGAGAATTTAAATCCAAGCATCCCACATCCCTCGTTTCCAGAGAAAAGAGTCTACGTTCTTCTAGATGTCTGCCACATGCGCTTTTGCACCTCTTGTGGTCTCCTGAGAGATGGATCTGGCAATATTATAAGGTGGAAATATATTGAAGAACTCCATGAGTTGCAAAAGGCTCAGGGTCTTCACCTTGCTAATAAGCTCAAGACTGTCCACTTGTTATGGCAAGCACTAAAAATGAAAGTGAATCTTGCTGCACAGACATTGCGTTCGAGCGTTGCTAATGCTTTAGTGTTCTGCCGTGATTCACTGCATCCCCCGAATTTCAGTGTCTGTCAGGGAACAGATGACTTCTTGTTGCTGGCTGATAAGCTTTTTGATATCTTGAATTCACGTAGCAAGTTTGCAAGAGGTATGAAGGAAGCCCTAAAACCTGAAACAGAAGCTGCTACTCTGTCATTCCTGAGACTCAGCTGTCTGAGGCAACTGACAGCAAATCCTTTTCTGTATTCTCCTACTTTCTCTATTCTCATTTCAAAGCCAAAGGTGGCTGTTGCGTATATGTACGCAACGATCTATCTTGCTCTCGTGTTCCTGAACTTGATTCTTCTGAATTCTTGACTCTCTGGCTTCGGCTTTCCTGTCATTCTCTGACTAAATATATCTGTGCTGTTTACTTATCTCCTAATTCTACCGACTATCCAAAATTCGTTGACTATCTTACTTCTATGATGGAACACATTCCATCCATTTCTCCTTTCTCTGAAATCTCCATTCTAGAAGATTTCAATGTTCACCTCTCCTTTCACTGATCCACCTGGTGAACAAGCCTACATCTTTTCTATCCTTAATGACCTAGAGCAGCTTGTACAGCACCCTACCCGTATCCCTGACCGTCTTGGAGAGAGTTCCAACATACTTGACCTTTTCCTAACAACTAATCCTTCTGCTTACACTGTTAATCTTTTCTCTCCGTTGGGGTCCTCCGATCATAACCTTAGTACCTTAACCTGTCCTATCGCTCCAGTACGGCCTGTGGACCCTCCAAAGAAATGCTGCCTGTGGCACTCTGGAGCTGCAGATTGGGAGGCCCTCAGGCAGTACTTCTTTGATTTTCCTTGGAATGATTATTGCTTCCATGGCCGGGAGCCATCTGAGTGTGCCTTGCGCATTACAGAGGTTATTCTCTTGGGCATGGAAACATACATTCCTTTCTCATATCCTCTGACTAATACAAGAAAGCCTTGGTTTAATCATGCTTGTTCTAATGCTGTCCACAACAAGGAGAGGACCTATGAGAGGTACCGGAGCCAACCCACCCCTTAATCTCATCTTTTATTTATTTCTGTCCGGAATCGTGCTAAGCCTGTTATTCGCTCTGCTAAAAATAATTTCATCCATGCTAAATGTTCTCAAATCTCCAACTCGAATTCTTATCGCCCCTTCTGGCACTTTGCCAAAAACCTTTCTAACAACTTTACCTCATCATCCTTCCCTCCTCTATTCTACTCTGATGGCTCTGTAGCTATTTCTTCTACTGATAAAGCAGATCTTTTCGCTCAGACTTTCTCCTCCAATTCCACATTAGACGATTCCGGTGCTATTCCTCCATCACCTCCTCCCTCTGGCTTCCTCTTGACTGACGTTAAAATTTCTTCAGCTGAAGTATTTTCTGCCATAACTGGCCTCAATACTAACAAGGCATATGTGCCTGATGGAGTCCCTCCTGTTGTCCTCAAAAACTGTGTTTCTGTGCTTACAGCCTGCTCTTTTGCCTATGTCTATCAACTTGTACCTTTCTTTCTTGCTGGAAGTTTGCTCTCATTCAGCTAGTCCTAAAGAAGGGTGACCATTCACAACCCTCTAACTATCATCCAATTGCTTTAACATCTTGTGTCTTAAAAGTTTTCGAGTCAATTTTTAACAGAAAAATTTTAAAGAATCTTTCCTGTCACAACCTTCTTTCTGATCCTCAGTATGGGTTCCGTCAGGGATGCTCCACTGGCGATCTTCTCACCTACCTTTCAGACTCCTGGTCATCCTCCTTTCGGGACTTTGGCGAAAGCTTTGCCATTCCACTTGACATCTCAAAGGCTTTCAATCGAGTCTAGCATAAATCTTTAATTTCCAAACTGCCCTCCTACGGTTTCTATCCTTCTATCTGTGCCTTCATCTCTAGCTTCCTTTCTGGTCGTTCTAAAGCCGCTGTTGTAGACGGCCATCGTTCTTCTCCTAGACCTATCAAAAGTGGTGTTCCTCAGGGCTCTGTCCTACCACCATCTCTCTTCCTTTTATTCATCAATGACCTTCTAAGCTGTACATCTAACCCTATCCACTCATATGCTGATGATTCCACTCTTCCCCTTTCCATTCGGTTTTCGCAATGTCCCTCTCAGCAGTTACTTCAACAAAAAAGGGATGATGCTATGGCACACCTAATGTCTGACTTGGCTCGTATCTCTGATTTGGGTAAAAATAATCTTATTATTTTTAATGCATCAAAAACTCAGTTCTTACACTTATCAACCCGACAAAATCTTCCTCAGGATTATGCACTAATGTTTAATAATGAACAGTTATGTCCTGTATCATCTTTGAACATGCTTGGGGTTTCATTCTCTCGGGATTTGTACTGGAATGAACATATTACATCTCTTGTTAAATATGCTTCCAAGAGATTAGGTGTGCTAAGTCGATTCCGAACTTTCTTTGCCCCTACACAGTTGTTGACCTTGTACATGGGTTTTATTCGCCCGTGTATGGAGTACAACTCTCATGTGTGGGGAGGCTCCCCACACGCAGCTCTTCTCAATAAGGTGGAGTGAAAGGCTTTTTGTCTCATTAACTCTCCTCCTCTTACTGATTCCCTTCAACCTTTGTCTCTTCGCCGCACTGTTGCATCTTTATCTCTCTTATATCGCTACTTCAACGGTCACTGTTCCTCTGAACTGTCTGCTTGCATCCCTCAACCTCTACGACAGGCACGGAGTACCCGTCTAGCAACAAATTCTCATCCCTTTTCTGTCCAACTCTCTAATGCAAGAGTTAACCGTTACTCCCAGTCCTTCATTTATGCAACTGGTCAACTCTGGAACTGTCTTCCTCTGTCTGTATTTCCTACTTCCTAAGATCCCCAGTCTTTCAAACGCAGTGTGTCCAGGCATCTCGAAATGAACGGATCTTGAATTTGGCTCTCTTTTGAATTGTTTTTAATTTTTCTTGGAAGGAACAGTTTGCAGGCCTGTGGCCTTTGGTTCCTTCTTCCTTGAAAAAAAAAAGGTACCTTGCATCAATGCAAGGCATAGCAGGCAATCCCATTTGCCAGACTCCTAAAAAGACAGGATTTATAGGGTTTATGGCTACGATCAAGTGTGTGAAGGCACTGTACCAGCATTATGTAGGCGAGACAAAACCACTCAAGTACCTTCTGACTTATAAATTATCACAGGACCATCTAGAACTTTTCTTCTGTGCCATCCGAGCTTCTGGTGTTTTTTGTAACATCAACATAGAGATTTGGGTCTTGGCACAATCATTACATTTTGGCTGGGGTCTGCAGAGTCCACATCAGCTCTGATGAACTGACTGCAAGTTGCCTTGTGCATGTCCAGTTGCTCTCTCACCACACACCTGAATCACAGATCACTTCAATACACACACAAAGTAAACTATCTAGTGAACATGTACTTAATGTTACATCAACGCAACTATGCAATACTTTAAGAAGTCACTGGCCTGGAATCAACAGATTAATGTGTACTTCCTGAGGAAATACAGAAACCAGGAAAGCTTAAATGTAAGTATTCCTAAAACAAAGATACATACAGCAACTGTAATTACATAATTTAACAATGACTGAAGGTAGTAGGTGGTGGCAACCATCATCCACTCACTTGGTGTATCATTTTACTGAACTTCTCCCATCTCATTTTATATCTGTGTCTGCCTTCCTCTCCTCTTACCTCTCCCTTCCCTTTCTGTTACTATTTATGACTCTCCTTTCCATATCAGGTGGCTCTATGGTCAGTAACAAGCCTAATAGTCTCCTATAACCCAGGAAACCATTACGTCTCTGGTTGGTAACAATATAACCAAATTGCAGGGTGAAGTGGAGCCTGCTATGATGACCCTATTAGCTGGGTGGAGAGATGCAAATGTAGCATTCATCAAGGAACCAAACTTCCACACTATTCCCCACACCTAGCTTGGGTTAGGCACTGTCAGCCACAAAGGAACATCAGGTCATTGCATGGGACATCCCTGTAGTACTGCTTGCCTGTAGCTGATGGGTCTGCTTGGCCAGGCAGTCTGGCGTTGACAAGAAAAAACACACACACACACACACACACACACACACACACACACACACACACATCTGGCAAGTCCTATGTAGTGGATATGGGTGCCAAGTTACTTCACCTACTGCCACCTATGCACCACTAAACAATAGCTGGCTACTGGTTGTTCCCACATTTGTTTCCTAATGTAGATTGGATGCCTCCAATACCAGTCTAGTGCTGTTACACTGACTTGTTTTAGGTTCTGTTGCTGCGAAAACCCTCTAGAATCATAGGACTGACATTCTGCATTGTGTCACTGCCAATCTCTTTAGAATTATAGGACGTTAAAAAGGGCAACTGCACTGGATTCAAAGTCATTTGAGGTGCTATCCAAAATTTTCAGGACAGAGATCACTATGCCTAAATGGATTGTAGTAGCACCTCTAGGTGGCAGTACTAACATGCATTGTGAGTCAGTGTGTCACGCGGTGAGGAGCTATGCAGATGTGGGGATTTGTGACATTCATTTTTTTGCTTTCGTGCATGTGTCGTCAGGCAATTTTCGGATAAATATAAAAAAGGAACAGTGACTTTGCATCAAATTTTCTGCAAGCCTCAGAAAAAATGGAAAAGAGACATTAACAATGGTTAAACAAGTGTTTGGTGAGCAATCTCTTGGTCGGACACAGGTGTTTCAGTGGCAGGCACGGTTCAAGACTGGTCGAACATCTGTTGACGATGACAATAGCACAGGGAGGCCCTCAACCGGCACAGCTCCTCTGAATGTCGCAAAAATTCAGTAGCTCATCTACAAGGATCGTCGTCGGAGCATTGACAATATTGGTGAGAAGGTGGGAATTGGTTTTGTGACATGTCAGAGGATACTCACTGAAGAATTGGGCAAGCCCCGCATCACAGCCAAATTTGTTCCCAGGCTCCTAACAGCTGACCACATGCAGCAACGCATCAGTGTCTGCACTGAGCTTCTTGGACTTGCCTCAGAAGATGAAACCTTCTTCTTCAGGCCCTCTGTGACTTTTCTGTTCCCAAAAATGGAGATTCAGCTGAGAGGGAATTGTTTTGACACCACTGAGGACATCCAGAAGGATAGCATGCGGTGCTTGACATTCTCATCGAAAAGGACTTCCAGGGAATATTCCAGCAATGAAGGAAGCGCCGAGACTGGTGTATCGATGCACAAGGGAATGACTTTGAGGATGATTGTGGCTAATAGGAGCCATGGTGAGTTTTCAAATTGATATAGCATTACTCCAGAAAATTATGGATAGCACCTTGTATATAACCCCTCCAGTTCAGTATATTTTTCCATAAGCTGAATAAATTCGTCTTTACATATCTATAATAACTGAAGACAGGACAACATTAGCCTAGTTTTGTACCTATTATTACAAGCCAAACCTTACTGTACCTATTCAAACACACATGTTACCTAACTTAAATTGTCTAGCCTAACAATATAACCTAACCCAACCAAAAATAACCTAACCTAACTTAACCAAGCCAACCCTAACCTAACCTAACACAGTCTAAACTAACTTTATTTAACCATAACCTTGCCTAATCTAACCTACACTAGCCCATGGTAACTTAAACACACTGAAATATAAATTAAATTAGGATAATAATTTAGCATCAAATTACTTATTTAAAGTGGAAATACGAGAACTACAAGTCTTTCATCACCGCCTTACGATATTTTTTACAAATTATCACTGAGCCCGACACAATGCAATACCCTGATCCGTGATGTGTGTGCTTATCTAACTCACTCAATGGTTACCTTACTGTGTATTTATGATAATACATGCTCATCAAAGTCTCCATTAATGAAATTTTTATTAATAATTAGTAAGGCCATTGAGTGATTTGCTTCTGACTGTTGGTGGCCTTCATGCAAGCCACCTCAACCTGTTGGCCTGTCCCAGGCCAGGACTTGTGTTCTTACCTAATTGTATCTTTACAGGAATGTGTCAAGCTCATACTGCCCTGTGTCTTAAACCAACTTCATCTGACATCTTAAATTTATGAATTGCTTTGGCACACTATTTCATTTGGTAGAGCTGTCTCTGGTGGCCAAGGCAGAAGCGGCTTTACTGGGAAATTACCAGGATTTTTTCTTGACACTTTATTCCTTCTATTACATTTTGATAGTCTGTTCAATCCTATGTATCCCAGTCATTCCCGTAAAACTGAAAGGTAATCATTTCTTAGTCTACGAAACAAACTCAAACATTTAACTTCTTATTTTGAATAATATCAGTAAATCAAACATGTTAGGTCTTTTTCAGTTATGTCCTAACATTATGATACATCATTCACATACTGTACTACAGGCAAATATAATAGGATACTACAGATATACAGTACTGAAATATAATACTGTACCTCGGTCACCTCTCAGCTTGGCCCCTGAGTCCGTAGTTTGTTATGGTTGGTGGCCGTTTGCATAAGACAAATCAAAGCAGATCTGGATTTGTTTACAAATTGCGAACGATTGAAGTGACACCTTTTGCACAGTTTTACTAAACTACAAATGAAGATACAATTCTCTATCCAGACGTCCACTATCCGGATGCATCACTATTCGGACATCGTAGGCTGTCCGATCCCCAAAATGCCCCCAAATTTGAAAAAATACGAAAAAAATCCGATTTTTTTAGACCGCGTCAGTTTGAATTTCCCGTGCGCGCCGAACAGCTGTGTTTTCGCGCCTCCCGCCTCTCTCACAGTCTCATTTCCCGCTCAGCTCCTGGCTCGTCAACACGCTCTCAACATGGCTGCTGAAGTGCTTGGTTTTGTGGTGATTCCCTATCTCCTGCAGGGCTTGATGCTACTCTGCACCTTCTTCATCATGTGTGTGATGATGGCCCCACCACTTGAGAAGAGAAAGAAAGTGGTTCTGACTCTGGAGAAGAAGCAGGAGGTATTGGAGAAGGTGGACGCCGTCAATTCTACCTCCCTCGCTCCACTTTGATATCAAGAAGTCCCGAGACAAACTACAGCAGTACACGGCTGATTTCACTTCGAAAACCAGATGGAACATGGAGAGGAAGATGATGTTTACTCCTAAGTATGCTGAGATTGACCGTTCCACGCTCATCTGGTATCGACAAGAACGTGCTGTTGGTGTGTTGGTACGTGGAACGGAGCTGAAAGCTGCTGCCGAGAAGTTCGCAAGGCTACAGGACACCCCAGACTTCAAGGCATCTGAAGGTTGGCTCTTCGCGTTCAAGTTACGGCATGGACTTACCAACCGTAAGACACATGGCGAAGCTCTGGACGCTAACGACGAAGGAATAAAAGAGTTTCGGCAGAAGGTGAAGGGCTTGATTGACAGGGAGGGCCTCACTCTTGGTCAAGTCTACAACGCTGACGAAACTGGCCTATTTTATCGTTCAATACCCACTAACATTCTCGCTGAGGAGCCAAAGAAGTGTGTACTTGGTCCCAAGCTCTCCAAGCAACGTGTGTCAGCTTTGTGCTGTGCAAATGCTAACGGCATGCACCAGCTCAAGCCTGTTATTATTGGCCGTGCAAAGCAGCCTCGGTGCCTTCGTGGGTTAATGGATGTCCTTCCTGTCGTGTGGTATCATTCTCTGAAGGCTTGGTTCACAACCAAGATCTTCAGAAATTGGCTTCACCAACACTTTGTCAAGGAGGTCATTCATTATCAGATGGAGACACTGAAAATCCCACGTGACCAGGTAAAGGCCCTCCTGATTCTAGACAATGCACCTGCGCATCTGTCTGAGAAGGAGTTGGTGGCTGAAAATGGCCGCATTAGGTGTCTGTTTTTGCCACCTAATACGACTGCTCTCATCCAACCAATGGACCAGGGAGTGATTGTGGCAGCGAAGAGGCTCTACCGACGGAGGTTTTTGGACGAGGTGATGGTTGTCTACGAGGACGAGGACAATCGCAGGGAAGGACAAGACATGCGAGGACAAAAAACTATCGAAAACCTTCACTGATACAACCTCGAGTCTGCCATCTACAACTGGGCCAGTGCATGGAAGGAAGTCTCTGTCAAGACTTTAGAAAATGGTTGGTCTCGGCTACTTCATGGAAGTGACGTGGTGCACGATTTTGTAGGTTTTGACGTGGATGACTTCCACGCAAGGCTTCGTGAGGGTGGAGACAATGTGGGTGTCGACGAAGTACGTGAGTGGTTGGATGAAGACGAGGGCGATCCTGGGTATCAGATCATGTCTGATATCGAGATCACATCTACTGTTGCTGGTCC
The DNA here is from genome assembly GCA_018397915.1 of Birgus latro. Taxonomy (NCBI): domain Eukaryota; kingdom Metazoa; phylum Arthropoda; class Malacostraca; order Decapoda; family Coenobitidae; genus Birgus; species Birgus latro. The sequence goes on along the minus strand of JAGKTI010001239.1, from coordinate 52,689 downwards.
GAGTACCCAGCAGGAAGATTCCGACGAAGACAGCGACGATGATGCGGCCTCCTCACGGCTTGCCACTACTTCAACCATCCCCAAGCAGAGCGCACTCCGGGAACATGTGGAGTTCATTCTCGACTACCTGGAACACCCGGACTGCGACAAAGAGATGGGGCCCTTGGGACTTGTGGATGAAGTGCGAGCTTTCAGGCAGCGCATCATTAATCGTCAGAATCGTCGTTGCTTGCGACAATCAATCACTGACAGTTTTTTCAGGCCAGTCAACCCTGCCATCGTCAATCCTCACTCCACACCATCATCTCACAAAGACAGGCCTTCTAGCTCCGAGCCACAGCCCAGCACATCAGGCACGGCGAAGTCACCACTGGATGTTAGTTTGCAGCTATCTTCTGAGTCCTCTGCAGTGGATAGCGTATCACCACGTCCCACCAAGGAGCCCCTACGCCGCCTCCATCAGCTCATCTCGGACTCTGACAGCGACTAAATTCTCCAGGACTCGTCACTAGACCACACGGGAATTTACTGTTATGTACAGTGCAGTGAACTGATGTGATGCAAGGTATGTGAAAGGAAACGTTGTGGAAAGTGCTGGTGAGAAGTGCTGGTGAGTGTAAAGTGCAGCGGAAGTGCTAAGGTGTGTCAGGTGCAAGGTCTTACTGTCAGAGTCTGTGATGACCGAGCGGGTTATACATCAGCACGGCGGCATCATTCTCGTAAGTACCCTAACTTCATCAAAATTCCTTGTTTTGTTCTTCCCATATCATTAACCTCATGCATAGACTGTGTGAAAGATGATGTCCATAATGATTTTCATGTCTAACCTGTTTTCAGCATGCTGTAAAGTGGTAAAAAAAATTCCCATAAATGTTAATCATAATTTCCTGCTTTCAATTTAATTTTTTCATGCATAGTTTTGAAGTGCACCAGCTATGAAAAAGGTGAGTGCCATTGATTTGTGTGAAAGATGATTTCCATAATGATTTTCATGTCTAACCTGTTTTCAGCATGCTGTAAAGTGGTAAAAAAA
>JAGKTI010001239.1:0-41646 GCA_018397915.1 Birgus latro | reverse complement strand
TAGCTTCACATAAACGTATCTGATAAAGTTAATCCGGATGCTGTCACGTTAAAAAAGGTGTGCCAAATCCCTGATCATGCACTTTCACAACGTTCATCAAGCCAGCTCGATCTTTTGTCAGTCCCCTAGCCTCACTGACTTCCATGCCTCTCGTCCTCATACACTCATCCACCATATCCCTCCACCTTCTCCTTGCCCTACCTCGTCTCCTTCCTTCTTCAGATTCGCTCAGATATACCTTTTTTTTTTTTCACTACTATTGTTATCCATGCTCTCAACATGACCATACCATCTTTGTACACTCTCTTCGATTTTGGTGTCCACAGACTTCCTCGCTCCACATCTTTCACGAATCACATTATTTCGTATCCTATCCACTCTCTGTACTCCACATACATTCCTTAGCAGTCCCATCTCCACTACCCTTTCTCTTGACTTTTCATTTTCATGCCACATCATAGTCTCACATCCATATGTTAAAGTTGGCAGTAACACTCCTTCATGTAAGCCTCGTGCAGCTGCAACACTCGAACTTCTGTTTCTTACCAAGGCCTTCATAGCTCCAGCTACTTTCCTTCCTTTTATCACTCTACTTTGCAGTTCTTTTGCAAATTTCGCTCTCATTTCTCTCACTGTATCTAGTCTCTCTCCATTCACTGTAACGTCACACTGGGACTCATCTTCTCTCTCAGTAACCATCACTTTACTCTTTTCTACATTTTTCTCAAGGCAAGACGCTCATTGACATTATCAAAACTCTAGGCTACTCTACCAAGTTCTTATGTGGTATTTGCAAGTACAGGTTGACATTAAAAAATCCGGCAACCTCCGGACCTGAGGAGTGACTGATTTTCAAAAATGCCGGATTTTTTATGGTTATATATGCTGTATATATTTCCCAGAAAATTACTACCTGTACAGTCCTTTAAAGAAAGAAAATTAAACACTAAATGAAAAAGAAATGAAGAGCCAATGCCGTATGTTTCACGAATGGTTCGCACAGACACGCCGCTATTAAGTTTTTTTTAGCATTTCCAATTTCTCTGCGATCGACAACGCACGATGTTTACGTTTTACGCCACCTCCTTTCTTTGCTGAATCAATAATGGAGCTATACAGCAGCAAATAAATGATAAAATGAAAAGGAATGAGCAAGAATGCCTGTTAGCAAGTGCAAGCAAGACCCAACAGCTGATTCTGGAGTACAGCATAACAGCGCCATCAAAACATAAACGGCGCCTCCAGAAAACAGTGGCGCGCCAACACGGTAAATTTGAAAATGCGCTCCAAAATCCATGCCGGAAATCTGAAGGAACCGGATTTTCGATGGCCGGATTTTTGAATGTCAACATGTAGTAACGCATTATTAGCATATAACAAACTTGAGATATTCTGTCCATCACCATTCATTACGAACGCCACCCCTCTCTCCATTACTCGTGTTTTTACTTCTCTCATCACTCCATTCATATATATTTTGAACAACCATGGGGACATAACACAACCTTGTCACACGCCCACACCGATCATGAACCATTCACCTAGATACCTGTTTACCCCTACACATGCTTCACTACCATTACAAAAACACTTGACGGCACCTAGCAGCTTACCATCTACACTGTACATGCGCAAAACCTTCCCAATCCTTCTCTGTCTACTTTGTCGTATGCTTTTTCCACATCCATGAATACCAGAAACACTTTATGGTCCTTCTCACAAGCCTTCTCCACTATCTGTCTTACCACAAATATTTGATTCACACATCCTCTACAACTCCTAAAGCCACCCTCTTCATCACTCACTAGGACTTCTGATATCTCTCACTTTCTCTGCAATAATTCTTCCCTACCACACTCAATAAACTTAGTCGTGCACTCACTTCGCTCACCTTTATTTTTGTACAGGGGTAAAATCACATTCTTTTTCCCCTCTGCTGCTCCACTGAGGGGGTTCGGCTTGATGCGGTGGCGGGGCTAGAAGCGTGGCTCCAGTGCCACCTACTCTGGAGGCATGCCTACCTTTGTAGGGTTAGGCATCCATTGGCCTCGTGGACCAAGCACCCCCTACATCACTGGTGGAGGAGGCCTGCTGGTGATGTTAGTCTTTGCCCATTTGCCATCTAAAGCAGGACTGTTGCCTCCCCACGTGTTTGCCGTCCATGGCGTCCCGTGATGCTGGGAAACGGGAGTCGTGGAGGTTGAGTGATGCTGCATGATGTGCCCGGCAGCCAGCAGTACACCTCTTTGGTCCCTTATTCTGGCTAGACAGGCGGCCTGGTTGGGTCTGACTAGGTCAATCGGCTGGTTATGCGTTGGCTAGGGTCAAGTTGACACTGGGGGGCCTGGTGGCTCCTATCATCCTGGAGTCACCCTTGCCCAGGTCCCATATGGTTACCTGCGTATACTCTCCTGCTACCTCTGGGGTCGCCAGCAGTGGTGTCTCTGGCATATGACCTCTCCTTGTTGGGCTCCGTGGTGGGTGGAGGCGTGGGGGAATGAAGGCTTTTCCGTGTTTACATGGATGAAATTAGTAATGAATTGGCCACTGTCCCGATGCTACGACCCTCTGGCATGTCTCAGGATAATTCTGTTAACTCTCTGTCTTTTGTGGTGACCCTGGAGCTTATGAGGCAGCCAGTGAACGTCAACCTCCCTCTAAGGGGTCCTGTCCTCGTCCCACGAGAGTTGTCCGGTCTCTGTTTGGTCCAAGTTCACAAAAAGAGTCATTTGTGAAGTGTTTGGTTGTGCGCTCCAAGGATAGGGTGGATTTAAGGTCGTGTGATGTGTTTGATATGCATAGAGCATTGGTAAGAGTTTGTGGTCTAAGGTTAATCCTCAGGCTGACGGCAGCTTGCTGGTTGAAGTGGCTGATGCAGATGCGAGTGCACATGTGTTGTCCCTGACGTTTTGGGGGGATCAGCCTGTATCCTGCTCTCCTTATGCTTCGTCAAATTCCTATAAACGTGTCGTTTATGCCAGAGATTTGATGATGTATGATGAGGCACGATTAAGAAGAGAGCTTGCTGATCAATATGTAAAAGTGGAGAGAATTAGAAGATGGGTGGTGACCTAGTTCCGACTCCAACTCTAATCATTACATTTGACCTTCTCCATGCTCCTGAGATTTTGTCTGCTGGTTAGTATCATTTTCGAGTTACAGAGTATGTTCCTATGGCAAGGAGATATTTTCACTGCCAACATTATGGTCACATTGGTCGATCATGCCAGCGTCTATCCCTTGGCTTGCCTCCAGTGTGTGTTTCATGCTGGATGGACATTCATGAAGGGAAGGATTGCATTGGTCCTGAGTCTTGTGTTAACTGTGGTGGTAGCCATGCAGCATCGTCTAAGTCATGTGATCTGTACAGATTTGAGAAGGAAATTTTGTCCCTACGTGCCAAAGAGACGCTGAGTTTTCCTGGGGCTAAGGATCTTGTATGATCGATATTTATTCAAGGTGTTACATTTGCTGCCGCACTCTCCAGATTAAGTCCAAGTGTCTACTCTAGGGATGCGACTTCCAAGCCCATTCAACAGCACATGCTTCTGTGTTTGACAGTGGTTCTGTCCTTGAGCCATCCTCTTCAGCCGTAGTTCCGGTTCGACATGCTTATGGTGAATCTCTAGAATCTTCCGAACCCTCAAATGTAGTGTCTTCTCCAGTCTCTGTTTGTGGTGCATCTCACGAGTCTTGTCATTTCCCAGATGCAGAGTCTTCTCTAGTCCATCTCCATTTCTGCCGATAATACAAAGCCGCAACCTGCAGTTGATACGTCTAGGCATCTAGGTGGATCGCGTATTCCTCAGGCTTCTAAGCCTACACCTGCTACCCAGCAAGGTCCTTCTGGTGCATCAAAACGTAGCAGGGGGTCATCAGAGTCGGTTTTGGCAGAGGATCCCCCATGCAAACTCTGCCAGGGATGCCAAACAGAGGCAGCCTGACACTGCTACTTCTGGGGCTTCTCCTGTGGACGTGCTGGTGGTGGCTGGAGTGAGGATTGGTGCATCCTCTGCTGCTACCTCTGACATTGCTACAGCACCAAATTTTGTTTCTCTGGCTCCTACAGCTAACCCAGTAACCAATGATAAACAAATCTGTCTTCCTAAACACCCTTTACGGCCTCCCTCATCCATTCCTCGTCTGGGTGGATCCAGTGTTCCTCTTCCTAAAGTTTCCCAGTAACCAACCATGCCTGGTGCAAGAAATGTTGCTTTACAGTGGAACTGTCGTGTTGTTAGAGGTAACTGGGAGAAACTTCAGTTGCTTCTTTTTGAGTTTCACCCTTTCTGTGCTTGCCTTCAAGAGACTATGGTCGGAGATAGGCCTCTTTCTGCTCCTACGGGCTATACAGTTTTTCACTCCCCTCCTTTAATGGGCTGTACTAATCGAGGTGGTTGTGCTGTTCTATGCCGGACAGATGTTCCATTCACTTCCTTTTCTGTTAGATCCCCTCTTCAGGTTGTGGCTGTTCAGTTACACTTCGGGAGAAGATATACATTTTGTCGCATTTATTTACCTTCATCTGTGCCTATCTCACGTGCCGACCTTGACCGCCGTATCAAGCAACTTTCTTGACCGTTTGTTCTTCTTGGTGATCTTAATGGGCATCATGTCTTGTGGGTCAATGCAATTTCTAACCCCCGAGTAGGTCTTCTGGCAACTTTGATTGAGGATTTGGATTTGGTTCTTCTGACTACTGGTGACCGTATGCATTTTCATGTACAGACTGGTTCCTATTCAGTTATTGATCTTACGTTGGCCTCTCCAGATTGCTTGTTGGGTTTTTCGTGTGTTATTCTGCGTGACTTATGTGGTAGTAACCATTACCCTATTGTGGTCAAAATGTGCAGTTCAGTGCCTGTGGAACGCATTCCTCGATGGTGTTTAGATAAGGCTGATTAGGCAGAGTTTGAGGAACAGTGTAGGCTTGAATTCGGTGTTTGTGAGTTTGAGAATATGGATGATGCAGAACAGTACTTCAAATCTACTGTTTTCCAGGCTGGGATTTCTTCTGTCCTGTGAACATCTGCCAGGATCTGCAGGAGATCTGTGCCTTGGTGGAGTGAGAAGTGTGCCCTGGTTCGAAAGGTCTGTAAAGCAGCTGGCAGAAGATATAGGAAGAATAGTAATATTACTTCTCTTAAAACTGAGTACAAAAAAGTTCAAGCTTGCTATCAGTGGGTTCTGAAGATCTCCCGCCGCAACTCTTGGAGGTCATATGTCTCGACTGTTTCCTCGTCTACTCCTTTACTATTAATATGGAAGAATATGAAAAAAATAATGGGTAAGCATTCATTTTCTTCTACACTGGTGCAGACTGTTCACAATGCTTCTGTGTCTAACGCTTTGCATGTGGCATCTGCTCTGGTGGAACACTTTTACAATGTCTCCCATAAGGATCCTTCTCAGACGTTCAGTTGTTACCGGCAGCAACAGGAGAGGCTCAGTCTTTCCTTTCATTCTAGGGATGAAGAAACTTATAACACATGCTTTACTCTCCATGAATTATGAGCTGCTCTCCGACAGTGTCGTGATTCTGCTCCTGGTCCGGATGACATACCTTATGCCGTGATTCACCAATTACCAGATCAATCTCTCCTGTTTTTGTTAGACCTTTACAATAGGATATAAGATGAAGTATTCTACCTACTAATTGGAAACTGGGTACAGTCCTCCCATTTGCTAAGCCTGGTAAGGACCATTCTCATGTTTCCAATTACCGTCCTATTTGTTTGACGCCTTGTCTGTGTAAACTGTCTGAGAAGATGGTTAGTGTGAGGCTGGCTTGGTTTTTAGGGAAGAATGGTTTCTTCTCACCTTCACAGGCTGGGTTTTGCAGGATGAGGTGTACATCTGACAACCTCCTCAAACGTGAATCAACCATCTGTATGGCTTTTGCCTCGAAGCAACATCTTGTTGCTGTTTTCTTTGATTTACGTGGAGGCATGGCATCATGAGTACGCTTCACAGCTCTGGGTTGCGTGGCCATCTGCTGGTGTTGCTCCAGGACTTCTTGTTGAATCGCAGGTTTCATGTCCTAGTGGGCTCCTCACTCCCTGCCCCCCGGATTTAGGAGAAGAGTGTTCCACAAGGTAGTGTATTATTCTTTTATTTGCGTTCGCCACTAATGGTGTAACAGACTCATTGCCTGATGGAGCATCATCCTCCCTTTATGTGGATGACTTGGCAATCTGGTTTGCTGGATGCTGCATGTCGGCAGTTGAGAGGCGAATAAGATGGCATTGGACAGGGTCGCCAAGGCAGACGGAAGAGTTTTTTTTTTTTTTTTAGTAAATCTGTGGCTATGCACTTTTGTAAGATTAGGGGAGTTCACCCAGACCCTGACCTATTTCTCAGCGGGCATCGGCTCCAGAGTGTGGAGGAAACCAAGTTTCTTAGTCTAAATTTGACTGTCGGCTGACTTGGGTTCCACACGTGCAACATTTGAAGGTGTCTTGCATGCGGGCTATGAATTTGTTAAAGGTTTTATCCCATACCCAATGGGATGCTGATTGTAAGACTTTCCTGCACCTATATCAGGTGTTAGTGAAATCTAAATTTGCCGAAGGTTGTGGGGTGTACTCCTCTGTGCCTCGACTGAAGGTTCTTGATCCTGCTGGTTTGCAACTTGCTACAGGGGCTTTTAGGTCTTCCCCAATCTCTAGTTTGTTGGTGGAGGCTAGAGTGCCTCCCCTGGATTTGCAATGCAATTTCTTCGTCATTCCTTGCTAGAACCGCTTGAGACGCATGTCAGACTCACTCACAACAGTTTGTGTATCGAAGCACCCGTACTTGAATTATTATGATTCGCATCCTTGTGCTCCATGCCCTTTTGGGTACAGGGTTAGGCAGATTATGAGGAACTTTATTCTTTCGATATGGCCTGTCTGCCTTGTCAGTGTTCCGAGGATTGCTCTATGGTTGTTCCCAGAGGTGCGTGTCTGCAGGGTTTTAATGGACTCCAAGTCTTCTGTCCCTTCTCAAGCCCTTCGTCAGTTGTTTTAGGAATATTTGTCTCTCCACAGTGGCACTGTTCCTGTTCATGTGGATGGTTCGAAGTCAGGTGCTGGCATTGGGTTTGAGGTGGTATTTCCATGTTTTGTATGAGGTGGGAGTCTTCTTGTCGATTATCTATTTTTACTGCAGAATTGCCGGCTATCATTTTAGCTCTAAAATTGATTTTAATTCAACATGACATCTCTTTTACAGTATTTAATGACTCTTACAGCGTCCTTTTAGCCCTTAAGGGTTTTAACCCTACTCACCCATTGGTCCTTGCTATCCTCGAGTGGCTTTACCTGAATGAGCAGCGGGGTAAACTCGTTGGGTTTTGTTGGTGTAAATGGTAATGACAGGGCTGATGCTCTGCCCAAAGCTGCTTCGTCTTGTCGACACCCTGCTAGTTACTCGCTTCCTGCCCCAGATTTGACTCCCTTTGTCGAGTTTGCAGTTCAGCCTGTTGGCAGGCAAGGTGGGATGCTGTTTATGACATTAAACTAAGGGAGGCTACCAAAAGGGTGGTTATCAATAGGGTGCTCCCCTCCATGCCTAGACGGTTGGAAACTGCTGTGACAAGACTGCGCATTGGGCACTTCCAGTTAACTCATGGGTTCCTGATGTGTGGTGGGGACCAGCCATATTGTGATGACTGCCTGGTCACCCTTACTACCCAGCACTTGCTGGTCGAGTGTCCGAGTCTGGGGGACCTGTGTCAGAAGTACTTTCATAGCCACAGGAAGGCGGATGGTGCCCACTGTCTGTCCTCTGTGCTTGGGGAACCATCTTTCTTTTCATCTGAAGTTTTTAATTTCTTGAGGAAGGCGGGCCTCCTCCACCTTTTTGACAGATTTTCTTGTTTTTATGTTCATTACCGTGTCCTGCGATAATGCTGTGTGTGTATATTGTTATGTCCCCATCCCACACTGCCACAGGCTCCAACAACAGTAGTTCAGTACAGGAAGGACATTGCCCAGTGAGTTGTTTTTCTTATGGTCAGCCTTTAGGTGTATAGTACACAAGATCAGCTGAGGCATTGTAAATAAACACTGGCATCTTAAGTTCACTGTCTTATTTTCTAAATAATTACACTTAATGCTTTCCAACTTCACTTCACTATTCTTACAAACACTGGAACTATACAAACTTTACTAACTGCAACTGAACTTAATGCTTGACAGCACTTCCTTATTTTCACAAGTACCGATGATATAAAAATTTCAGTAACACTTCACTGTTTGCCAACAACACTTTACTGTTTTCACAAGTACCGAAGATATATAAACTTCACTGGCACTGCACTACACTCAAACTGAACTGAACACCGACTGAACATGCTCGAGTCTCTTCTCCATCATATATGAGCTTGCCTTGTTCTAGAAACGTCTAGCACACATTCGACGGAGCAACAGTTAAAACAGTTACCAACTAGGAGACAACAAAACATCCAGAGGTCACCCACACTGCATAACACTCTAAATTGTTTAGCATACAAACATAAATTAAATTACATAATTTAACAAGCAATCGCATAACTGAAACATTACACAGAAAAAAAGAGCACAAAAATTAATGCATAACTTATGAAACAACTACACTCACAAACAGTAGGCAAACTGGCAACTCTGACTCATACCGGAACTACCATAAACATTGGGAATCAGTGAGAAACTTTAAGACTACCTAACTATCAAATCGCTTCTTAACACTACCCCTTCCCTAGTTCTTTGTCACCCCGACAGAACTACATAATATATATAGACATAAACCTTAATCCGAATGAAACATCTAACTATACACAAAATAATCTTTCAGCTTTTCAGATCTTCTTCTTTGCCACTTCCGATGACGTCCTTGCTCCTCCACACAGTCCATTCCTCCAGGAAGGTCTTGGTCCTCTTCCTGATTCACTTCTTCTCTTGAGAAACTGTCACTATCTTCGTGCACTTCAGCTCCTTGGTCCTCCTCAACATCATTGGGTGCAGGAAAGCACGATTCCTCGGAGACGTCCCATCTGTACTGTCCTGGCCCATGGTACTGCCACAGACGATTCACATGTACCACCTTTGGGCAAGATTTCCTGCCTCCCCGAATCCGGTATGTTACATCTGATAGACGGTCCAAAACAGTACAAGGCCCATCCCATGGGCTCTGTTGCTTCGGTGACTGTCTCTGCTTCCACTGAGGATTGCATAACCAAACTTGGTCATCATTCTTGAAGCTCATCTCACTTGCCTTGGCATCACACTTGCACTTCATCACGTCTGAAAACTTAAAGGTTCCTCGCGCTTGATGATGTACCTCAGCCGGCCTTTCCTGATGATGCTTTGCATATCTGGAGGTGTCTGTAGGAAGCTCTTCACCAGGTGGTCTTCCCATTAACAATCAACAGGTAAGTGTAACTCGTGGCCCAACATCAGTTTTGCAGGGATGTAGCCAGTAGACTTACGGGATGCAGGCTGATATGCCAGCAGCAATGCAGGTAATTTCTGGTCCTATTCCATTTCTCCATCTACGCAGTACTTGGCCAGTTTTTGTCCCAGGCTCCAATTGAGTTTCTTCACTATGCCATCTGACTGGGGCCTTTGTGGGGTTGCCCTGGTCTTATTAATCCCCAGTAACTTGCAGCACTCACGAAACACAGCAGACTCGAAGTTTTTATCCTGGTCTGAATGTAGCTCCTGTGGCATCCCAAAACGACAGAAAAACTGGTCAACCATCACCTGAGCAACAGTCGCAGCCTCTTGATCGGGGATGGTGTAGGCTTCTGGCCATTTTGTGAAACAGTCGTAGTCCATGGCGACACATATGTACTGGTTTCTTCTTTCAGTGAGTGGCAGGGGTCCAGCAATGTCCACTGACACTCTTTCCATTGGTGCACCCACTACAGCTGGAGAGGGGTACAACCTTTTTTCTTGAGTCCCTTCTTGGCACAACATGCATCACAGGCCCAACACCACTCTTCAATATCCTGGCGCATGCTAATCCAGTAGAACCTCTGTTGCAGCCAACTTAGAGTTTTCTTCACTCCCAGGTGCCCACTAGTGATCTGGTTATGAGACTCATCCGAGATCCCAGACCTCATTTTCTTTGGAACCACCAGTTGCCAGTACTTACTGAGGCCATTGGGTGTCTCCCACTGATGCTCCAGAAGTCTGTTGTTCAAACGAAGATGGTCTCACTGACTCCAATAGCTCTTGGTCACAGGCTGAATGTAGAAGCCTCTTCCCAAGATGGTTGGACTGAACTCCACTGCAGCCTTTCTAGCACTGGTTGTAAATCTGCATCTTCCATCTGCATCCCCTTCAGTCTTCTTCATCTGACACTTGCCCTGTCACTGCAGTATGGCTGCACTTCTTGTTATGACCTATTTTACTACGCTGTTTGCCGTCTGTTCTTCTGTCTTTTTGCACACTATTCATCAAGGTTCTCCTGCATTTCCTCAGTGGTCGGGAATCATGTGAAAAACGGGACGGTTGTTGCCCCTCGTCAGCAGCCTTCATAAAATCACCGTCATCCTTCTCATTTGGATACTCATATCTGAATTGTCCCACCTCTCCACGTGTCACACACCCATTTGTTGCAATCGTTGGTTTCCTAGCACCGTTCCATTCTTGCCCCTTCTTCCATTTGTAACAATCCACCTTCTTGTATTCTGGCTTCCCGCAGAACCGGAAACCTCATCTCATCTTCTCCTGTTCTCTCTTCTACTTGTTGCAATCCACTTTCCGATGTCCTGGCTTTTCACAGTACCAGCACCTTCCCTCAGATTTTCCCGTCTCACGTACTCGGAACTGCCCCTTTCTTGGCTTCAGTCCTACAGTACGACCTGTCTGAAAAGTGGACTAACTGGACATGACATGGGACTCAAACTCTAGAGCCCTGACTACTGCTTCTTGCATGCTTCTGGGTTGTGCCTGCTTCACTTGCACTTTCAACTCTGCACTATCAAGAGCATCAGTGAACTGATCCCTCAGAAGAATAGCCAACAGGTTAGGTGCTGCTCCAGGGTAAGCCTTATATGCCATACTCTTCTGCTGTAGAGATTCGCCTTGGGCCCGTACTCGGGTCCAGAATCATGCTCTGTAAACCTCAGTCTGGTACATGGTCCCATATCTGTGCTCCAGCACTTCTACTAGGGACTGATAACTGTTCCTCTCCATCACTGACATCTGGCCCAGAATTTCCATTGTGGCACCCTTAAGGCTTGTAACAAACTGCACTACCTTCTGCCTATCATCCCAACCATTCTGATCTGCAGGTAACTCAAACTGTGCACAGTAAGCTTCTCAAGATACTCTACCATTAGATTCCTGAGGTTTCTTTTTAATTGGACCTCCATTATACCCATGGAGATCACTGGTTTGGGGCCTAAAAACTGGGACATCATAATTAAGTCTAGGACTCAACCCGCTGCATCCCAGAAGATTGTTCAGTAATGACCCCCCCCCCAATCCTGGCAGATTTTCGAATTTTCTTTTTTTTGGCTAAAACCTCCGCTTTTTATGAGAAACATCGAAAATTCAGAGCGGAAGTGCTCACCTGAGCTTAGAAGTGGGCTATATAGGTGACCCTCTGAACACCTTGTATCTTTTTCTCTGGAGTCATACTGTGGCTGTTGCGTTTTCTGTGGTAGCAGTAACTATTGCAAACCACTCAGACTAGGTAGGTATTTGTTAATTTGGTACGAATTTATATGTAGTACAATAATATATTGGTTTTCATACAATAATATAGGTGATATAAGCGTTGTTTCACTCACCAGACATCAACATATTGCACCTTCCTTGGCAATGTTACCGACTCATCACTTCTGCTTGTTTCTTCCGCTGGTGCCACGTAATCTTTCTCCTCCACATAGGGAATAACTTTCGCCTTGAATTTCGTAGTCGGAGAGACCGTGGTGCAACATGTCTTTACTGGCCAGGTCACTGCTATCAGGTGAGTTGCCTAGAAAATTACGTGCGGGAGGGGGGGAGGTCACGCTGGATCAGGCAGTGCCACTGCCTGGCAGCAGGTAGAGGAAGGTCTCCCACGTATGCCTACCAAAAATCATCTGCGAAACTTTGAAAATGTGCAAACACTGACCTCGCAATTGCATGACCTACTAATACTTCGACAGGTGTCAGCGTGAAAAATAAGTTGTAATGTATCCATACGTTATCAGGACGCGGCAGGTTAATACTTATGCATTCTGATTAATCAACCCTGCAATGCTACCTTTAGATGCTTGGGATCCATCAAGATTTACCATACACTGTCCATTCCATTCATATGCTCTCTGCACACTAACCTGAGGCCCAGCAGTGCAATATTTCTCTACAGCCTCAATTTTCTCACTAAATATCTTTACATGGTCGACTACATACTTCAACTTTCAATGTACATGCCGTCTACATTCCATCACTATTCCTTCACTAATCTTCAAATGGTTGTCAACATACTGTCTGCATTCTGTCATTATTCCCTCACTAATCTTCAGCTGAACGTCTACATGCTTCACCTGGTCGTCTAGATGCTGTCTGAACTCCATCACATTATTGCTTACCTCACATTTCTGCTGCTGTAGCTCAGTGCATACTTCCTCTTTCAACTGCTGCTGCTGTTCCTTTATTTTCCCCATGAAAGCATCCAGCTGTCCTTGCATCCTCAGTTGTAATTCCCTCTGTTGCTGCTGCAATGCCTCCTGATGCGCTGTTCATATTGTTTTTTCTGTTCTTCATTCTTTGCCTATAATTGTTCTTTGAGTTCTTTTTGTCCTTCATTCTGTGTGTGTAGTCCTTCATTCTGTGCTTGTAGTTGCACAAATTGTGCTTGTAATTGTGTAGTGCAAGAAATTTGTAATCTACTATATGATGAAAATTTAGGCACAACCCCACTGTAACGTTCGGATTTTTGTTGCCACCGTATTGATCAGAAACTTTAGTGTCACCAGCGTAATGATTATGCTGCCACCAGAGTAATGATGAAGGATATTGTTGTCAGTGTATTAAACAGAATTTGAGCTGCCACCATTCTAATGATCAGACAATAGAGAATATGGCAACTGGGGTAGCGTGATCTTATTGACAAATAGGGTAGTGTGATATTAATGAGGCTTTAGAGATTATGGCATATAGGGTAGCGTGAACTTATTTACTGGGCGTGAGCAAGTAGATATTAGTACCCCTTGCGGGCCACTCAGTCTCACGTATACTACCCCTTAGTGGATAGAAAAATTCAACCTTAACTAACTTAACCTAAGATTTACTAAATAATAACAAAAAATAAATAAATAAGAAAAAAATACTCTTCGAACTATGAATGAACAAGAATTGAAAGTTGAAAGACAAATTACTCTTCGAACTGTGAATGACAAAGCAGACGAAGTATTATGATCAGGATCTACAACTCTAAGAATATGAATCTGCACAACTAAATTAATATTCAAAAGAAACAGACACACACATGAATATGAATCTTCACATATTGAATTAACACTCAAAATGGTATCGGTACACGTAAATACGGTAATCCCGTGGTCACAGATGGACTCTGCGGGAATTCAAAGGCACAGATATACGTGAATATAGTAATCTCGTGGTCACAGATGGACTCTGCGGGAATTCAAAAGATACAGATACACGTGAATATAGTAATCCGATGGTCAAAGATGGACTCTGTGGGAATTAAAAAAAAAATACAGATAAACGTGAATATAGTCATACTGTGGTCACAGATGGACTCTGCAGGAATTCAAAAGATACAGTATACCAAATGGATGGATAATTCAAAGTGGACCAGCCGATATCCACTAGGATTACGTGAGCTAAGGGGGGAATTTAGTGCGAAATGGGCGCAAGGCAGTTAGACATGGGCCAGCCGGCATCAAGTACTTGCCATCTGCAACGGCAGAAGAGTGAAGCGACAGTGGTTATTCAATAAATAGGAGTTAGGGGAAATATCAGCAAGTTAACTGATTAATGTATAACATGAACAAGAGAGGGGGAGGAGGAATATTCAGTGGTCAAGTACTGACCTGCAATGGTGGAAGAGTGGAGCGGCAGTGGCTGTTGTGTACTGCTCCCGGTCTTGTATAATCACAGTACTTGGGAATTGGCTAGAACTTTAACTGATTAATTGGAATATCAAGGTCTCTTCTAAGATTTCAAAACAGTATGAAAAATGCGTTTGCACTCGACATAATTAGAAAAAGTGACTTATGATGTTTAAAATTTTTGAAATAAGCGTACGGGAACTTTAATGAGAATCTGAACAATTTATCGCTATGCTGCAGTTGCTGGACCTATGTGACTGACAACACGAGTGTAATAATGTAAATTTTCGCACTCACAAATGACAATCATCAACAACTATAACTCAGACATTTCTCAAATCACCACTACATAGTTCAAAAGGGGAACATTATTAACACTGACATATAAATTCCTGTATTAGAGTACGAAAGAAGATATTCGCGATTGTTAACTCTTGCTAAAACTTACACTGCTATGCGTGTTCACTGGGAATCGACTGATCCATATGTACGAACGTTAACCATATTCATACAAATACTCGACTTAGTATTATCAATAGTAGAAACATACTCTCAATATGAATATTAATTAAACTAAACTTAAATATACGACTTAATGGCTAAACATTACACTGTCCAGATTATATTTGAATACTATTTAAACTTAAGAGTACGCTTACAATGCTAACTAATACTAACTCGTAGTATACTTAGGCTATATTTAAAATTACGGCACTACACGGGTCCTTCCTCTGTGAGGAAAAATTTTAACATCGGAAGTCAACATCCAATTCTTTCATCCATACTTCCCAGGGACATGTGTGCAGCCGGGGTGGACTTACAAAATTTGACTGTGAACCCCTCCACGAACTCAAGATAAAGATTTCCCCGACTCTTCCTTAAATAAGTGGCACCTGTCGGTCCACAAGAAAAAAAAATGCATATCCCAGGGGGTCGCTTCTGTGACATGACAAAACTCTTCAAATTCAGTAGAAAGATGTGCCCCAGCCAACCTCCTGCCCGGGTGGCAACATGGTCATCTCACCAGGACTGATCCAGACTCTTACTGCCAGGATAGTCCCAGGAGTGCTTCCCATTCACACGCCCTACCATCACAATCACACTTCCATTCATTCATTCTTACGTTTCCAGCCCTCCACCAAGTACTGAATGAGCACCTGTCAGGTCCTGAAGCCATTGCCCAACCCTTGACCATGTTGGCTGTAACTTGAGGGGGTTCCATGCTTTTCCCTCGAATTAAAGCAATTCCACTGAACTGGACTGTACCTATAACTCCAATTTCAATTAATTCTACACACAGTCAGTAGTCAGACAGTCTGACCTGCACACATTTCCCATTCCTTCACTTAATTTAATACTGCCATAACCAGCTTCTCTCAACATTCCTCAACAAGTCTCTGTGGAGGGTGTCTCTCATGGGGCGGAAATTGTTCATCCACCAGATCAGGTTCAAAGGCTTCTTCCAGGGGTTCTAAGAGCTACTCTTCCCAACCTTAATAGGTTTCACTTGTCCTGCGGCTCTTTGTATCTTTTTCCCCGTGAACACATTCTCTGCCACGTACACACTTCCGTCCATCAACACTTCCACTACACGATATGGACCATCCCACTTCAAATTAAGCTTTCGAAAAGTACTGGGTGCCACGGTTTAATTCTTAATCCACACAAGGGTTCCAACTCCAACCGCTTGATTCTTCCGCCTTCGGTTAGCCACGTCTCTATACTGACGCGTCATCTTCTGGTGTGTTTCCCGATTGATAGCATGAGCGACAGCCCTCTCGTCTTCCTCACCGTCGACGGAGGGTAAGGGTGCACCGACCAGCCTAGGTGGATGGCGAGAGTAGAAGGCGAAGTAGGGTTGCTGTCCCGTGGATGTATGGACCACATGATTCATGGCAATCTGACATGGCTGGAGCATTTGGGGCCAGCGAAGGGGGTGGCCCAGACATTAAGTGGAAAGGACCGACTTCAGGGTCCGATGCAACCGTTCGGTGATCCCGATCCCTTGGGGATAATAAGGGGTCATGTAGTAGAGGGTGATTAGGTGTCGCTGGCAGAACCACTGAAAGTCCCTGCTGGTGAACTCACCTCCATTGTCCAGTACGATATTGCGTGGTGTGCCATAGTCTGCCACATACTGCCCAAGTTTGTCTGTGATGTGTGTGGACTGTTTTGTTGTGAGGGGGAAGAACCTAACTGTTAGGGGGAAAATGAAATATGTATAACAAAGTATAGCTATGTGTGCTAGGAATAACTATCGAGTCGATTATTACGAGAGAATCGACTCATGAAATCAAGTGGCGATTTCACTTTTGTGCTGGCTTACTTCGGCAATTCTCTTGAGTCGAGAATTTATAGACTTTCTCAACAGTACACAGCAGAGACTAAACGTTCAAGTAGTCTGTATTACTGTACTGCTGGCCTCTGAAAAAGTTAGTTTCTCCCCTTAACATTCAAATAATAATAATAATAATAACTTGGCTGAGCCAAAATCCTAGCTAGCACAACGGATTTAAGAATTAATACCAAGAGCTGGCCTAAGTACCAGTCGTGATTAATATAAGGGGTTGTGGTAACTCGGAATAGCAAAAGTGTACTAAATATGTGGGGAAATCAAACACGACTGTTACATTTAACAAAGCTCAAGAAAACGAACTGTAAATTTATTGAATACAAGAAAATAAATACACATTACATGAATCAATTCAAAATCAAAGAAAGGGAAATGCACTCACTCAAGCACTCAGACAAATAGCTAAATAACCAAAACCTTAAGCCTAGGAAAAACAAAAGAAAATGCTAATCGGTATGGATGAGACCGTCGCTAATACAGTCGATCACCAGGCTGGTGGGAGCTTTGGGAATTCACACCAATACAGCTGAGACTTCTGAAATCGCTAAGAAAAGAGACCCGCTCGAGCTTTGTGCACAGCACACCCGCACTCCGAGACTAACGCTTGACGACTGACTGTGTTTTTGAGTGTACGACGTAAGGGACGTATGAAAGAGGCGCAGCCAAGTAATGGCCAGGGAGGCAGAAGCGATAATTCAGAAATTAATGCTCAGAGGAATGCATTGTCTGTACATAAAGACAATCACTCGCAAAAGAATGACGAAAGTTTTGAAAATCTGATGCAAATACAAGTACATGAGTGGACGGTTGAGAGAATGGCTAATTCTCACAGACTTCAGAACTATTCATCACTCCCGCAAAATCACTTAATGTCACGATCACAGGCGAAAGAATGACGAAAGTTTTAAAAGTCTGATGCAAATACAAGTACACGAGTGGACGGTTGAGAGAATGGCTAATTCTCACGGACTTCAGAACTATTTGTCGCTCCCACAAAATCACTCGATGTCACGATTTACAATACATAATTTCACGATGTAGAAAATTCGTGACATTACACCCCTGGAAAATCAAAATTTTCCCTGAAAAAATTTAACATTATATATATATATATATATATATATACACCCTAGCTCAGTCACACAAGATTCACACTGTGGTGTGTGTACTATCTTGTTACAGGAGAAAAGCACTGTCGCCTATGAGTGTAAAAACCTTGTATTTATGTTAAGAGAAGCAAGCTTGAGGGAAAAACTCCGAGACGACAGTGAAGAATCCTGTACTCAGGTCAAACTGAGCGAAAGTTCGCTACATTTACATTGACAACTAATTGTTATGTAGCGGGGTGTATGTGATACATGGTGTAGGTGTAACAGTTGTAGTGTAACTGTAACTATGTGTAAAGCAATAATAATACAAATTAATGCAATAATAAAGGTGATGAGGGCAGAGGAGAAGAGGTGGCAGTGTGCAGCAGAGACAATCAATGGACCTGGACATCTGCTTCACCCACCAACTGTACCTATGGAATGAGTCAAGGTGGAGCATCAATAGTGTCAATGTGACAATTTGTACTAAATTGCAATTTCATCCACCCAGCAGTCAATCCATACACAACAGAAAGTACACTTTAGCTGAAAATCAATTGACAGCAAGTTTCGTACATATGAGGTCACCATTATTTTCTTAATAGTTGCCCTTTTTAACCTATACTTATGGATAATAAAGGGGTCGTCATCGGTGTCCTTGTTTGGGATCTCCGCGACTGCCCGTTTGTCATCAGTGTCCTCGGTTGGGATCATCGTGACTGCACACTTATAGCTATACTTACTATTACAAAGGGCTCGTCGTCAGTGTCCGTCATTGGGATCATCGCGACTGCCCGTTTGTCCTCGGTGTCCTCGGTTGGGATCACCGTGACTGCACAGTTATAGCTATACTTGACTATTACAAAGGGCTCGTCATCAGTGTCTGTGGTTGGGATCACCGCGACTGCCCGTTTGTCATCGGTGTCCTCATTTGGGATCGCCGTGACTGCTCACTTATAACTACACTTATTTCTACAAAGAGCTGATCATCAGTGTCCATGGTTGGGATCACCGCGACTGCCCGTTTGTCCTCGGTGTCCTTGGTTTGGATTGCCATGACTGCTCACTTATAACTACACTTATTTCTACAAAGGGCTCATCATCAGTGTCCGCGGTTGGGATCACCGCGACTGCCCGTTCGTCATCGGTGTCCTCGGTTGGGATCGCCGTGACTACGCACTTATAACTAATAAAGGTAAGTCGAGAATCCCTATGCAAACTTGGTCAGGCCACATTTTAACACCCTGCGTGGGTGTGAATACTCATGTGGATTTTGTGTATTCTCCGGGAATCCTCAGAGAAGCCCACAGCTCGAGACACACCACAAGGTAATTCAAACACAGCCTCAGATTGCCTCTCGGGGGTCTCGAACTTCCCCCTTAACCTACGGTACATACAATATGTACAAGCTCTACGCTTGCGACTAATAAGGGCTCGTCGTCAGTGTCCTCAGTTGGGATCGCCGTGACTGTGCCCATTCGTCATCAGTGTCCACGGTTGGGATCACCGTGACCATGCGCTTATAATCTACGGTACAAATGTATGTACAGACCTTAGACATATTGTGTCTCTTAGGGCCAACGAGCGAGACGTGAGATCTTAGCAGCATAGTACTGACTGGGAACCAAGCTAGTTCTTGGATTGCTCAAATCTCTTAGAACAGCACAGTCTTAGGGAACCCAGTGTACGACAGATACATCAGGTCTGCACCTACATTGTCACTTCCCTTGATGCATCTCACAAGAAAGTTAAACTGCTGCAAATACAGTGTCCAGCGTGTCAATCTTGCATTAGCTGTCTTAGTTGTGCTGAGACTAGTGAGTGGAATATGATTGGTTTCCAGAGTAAATGGTGCTCCGTATAAATAATAGTAATATTTCTTAACACCATCAACCACAGCGAAGAGTTCCTTCTCCACAGTACTATAATTCCTCTCAGCGGGTTTTAGTTTATGGCTGTGATATGCCACAGGGAAAATTCCACCTTCCAATTCTTGCATCAGTACGGCATCTACTCCATCTTGTGAGGCATCGGTACGCAGTATGAAAGGTTTATTGGAATCAGGGAACTGTAAAATGGGCTTCTTACACAGCATGTTCTTGAGGGTGGCAAAGGATCTCTCTTGTGCTTCTCCCCATTCAATGGTATTTGGAGCATGCTTCCGAAGCGTCTCGTACAACGGCTGGGCAATGAGGGCGAAATTAGGGATAAAACTTCTATGATACCTCACTAAACCGAGGAATGCCCTAACTTGTTTCTTGGTCATGGGTCTTGGGGCTTCCTTAACTTTTCTGATCTTATTGCCCTGACACCTGCAGCAATTGTTGCCAATGATATGTCCGAGGAACTCCACTTCACTGTGCGCAATCTTACACTTGCTGGGTTTCACAGCCATGCTGAAACTCTGGAGTCTACTGAAGACAATTTCCAAGAGTCTGAGGTGCTCCTCCAACGTGGCAGAATGCACAAGGACATCATCAACGAACATTTCTACTCCTACGATACCATGGAGCACTTGTCTCATGGCTCGATTGAATACTGCTGGGGAATTGGTAAGTCCAAATGGAAGGACTTTGTACTGGTACAACCCCTTAGGAGTAGCAAAAGCAGTGAACTGATGACACTTGGGATGGAGGGGAATCTGGAAGAATCCCTTCGCTAGATCGAGCTTTGTGAAGTATCGTGACCCTGCCACCTTGGAGAAGATGGCAATATGGTCACCCACTGGCTCAGCATCCACTTTAGTTATTGCATTTAGCCTCCTATAATCGCCAGAGATTCTGACTCCGCCATCCTTCTTGCGGACTACTACCATTGGACTGCAGTATGGAGATGAAGACTTTTCAATGATACCTGCAGCCTCCATGTCGGCAATTTCCTTATCTACTGCATCCAGTAGTCGCATGGGAATCGGATATGGCTTAACCTTTACAGGAGTATTGCTGGTCAACTCAATTTTGCGACACTCAACCTTTGCGAGTCTAGGTTGGTCAGAGAAGACACCAGCATATCGACAGAGCAGTAACCTTATGACATTTTGGTCATCTAATGCTAAGTCATTGTTAAGCAGGACATCTCCGACATTCTCCTCCTGCCGGGACTGAGCGGTTAAGGGCTCGTCGTCAGTGTCCTCGGTTGGGGTCACCGCGACTGCCCCTGTTTCTTCTGGTGGTTGGTCACTGTCACCGAGTACAGGAAAGCCAACTTCCTCAGGGTTTGGCTCATGATACGCCTTCAACATATTAAAGTGGAATCTTTTCCAAAGATTCCCCATCTGGATTATGTAGTTGAGGTCTGAAACGCGCTCTACTACATTGTATGGACCCTTCCACTGTGCCAGTAACTTGTTCTGGGCAGTGGGGAGTAACACCAGGCATTTATCACCTGGAATGAACTTCTGAAGCTTTGCTTTCTTATCATAATAAGCTTTCTGAACTTCACGCGCCTTGATCAATTCTTCCTTAGCTAACTTGCATGTCAACTGGAGGCCGTCAGCTAAATCAAGGATGTAGGTGTAGGTGGTCTTGACTTCAAGGTTGGGTTCCTCATTGTCCCATAACTCTCGAAGGACTTGAAGTGGCCCACGGACCGACCTTCCATACACAAGTTCAAAAGGCGAGAACTTCAAGGAATGCTGTGGGGCTTCTCGATAAGGAAAATGAAGAGGAGCAATGAACCGCGGCCATTCTTTTGGCTGTTCAGCGGCCATGCGCTTCAACATATTGAGAGTCCCACTGAACCTCTCACACAACCCATTACACATGGGGTGGTAGGGCATAGTTCGCAAGCCTCGGATTGATAACAACCTGAATGCTTCATTCATCATTGCAGAGGTGAACTGCGAACTCCAGTCGCTTAAGACCTCCTTGGGGATACCTGCACGGCAGAACACCTCAATCAGTGCCTCTGCAACAGTGACGGCCTCTATATTCTTAAGGGCCACGGCTTCAGGCCACCGTGTGCTGAAATCAACGATAGTGAGGATGTACTTTGATCCATCACTAGCCCTAGGAGTGATTGGCCCAACAGTGTCAACTGCTACTCTCTCAAACGGTTCAGAGATTACAGGCAATGGCTTCAATGGCGTGGGACGGACACACCCGCGGTCAGTGGTATGCTGACACACATTGCAGGAACGCACTAGCCTAGTTATTTCCTGTCCCATTCCTGGCCAGAAAAAGTCAGCATGGATGCTGTCAGAGGATTTCTGTTGGCCCATGTGACCTCCCATCACTGAATAATGACCCAGTTCAAACACTGCTTGGCGATACTTCGCAGGAACGACAAACTGCAGTCAAACCTCACCCTGGGGTGTTTGTGACTCACGGTACAGCCGTCCTCGCTTACGAAGGAACCTGGCTCGACCACCCTGCGAATACTTCATCACATTACCCTCCAATTTCCTATGCACTGTGGCAAGTGTCGGGTCAGACTGTTGTTCTTGGACAACATCTTGACTGCATATCAGATCTTGTTGCATTACAATGGTCAGCGGGGTGACACGGTTCGGAGCCTTGGCCATGGCTCGTGTTACTGCAGCAGCCGAGGTCTGTGTAGCAACGTCTATGGCGCAACTATTTTTGACACCTGGTATGTTACCTATAATAAGGTCAAACAAAGGTTCTGGCATGACAACTGCAACTGTCGAATCTGTGTAAAAGGGAGATGCTACCTGGATACGTGCCTCAGGGAACAATCTCACTGATCCATCAATAAGTCTAACTTGGGTGTGTCTACCTGTGTACTCCTCGGGCTGAACTAGACTCCGCTTGATGGAGCAACCTGAGGAACCATTGTCCCTCAGAACATTTACAGAAACACCTCCCACAAACCCTGGCTGAACAAGAAAGGCACTGTTGCCAGTGGATGGGTCCGAGGAGGCAGTAGCCAGTCACTGATGAGACTGTGGAATGTACGATGCGGCGAACGTAGCGCCCTGAGAACTATATGCCTTAGGGGTCGTACCCGAACTAGGTGCACGAGAAGTCGTACTTTGACTAGGTTCATGAGGAGTTGTACTCACCATCTGGGGAGTAGGAGCACTGACGGCCTGTGGAGGAGGGTTCACCATCTGAAGGGGACTAGTGAACTCTGAAGGAGGACCTGTGCTGGTGGGGACGGCACCATTGTGCACCTGTTGAGGGATGAAGGCTGCATTTGCCTCCTGCCTCCGATACACTGGGGCTGGTGCTGAATAGGTTTGTCCCGGTTGTCGATTGCGTGGCTGATACTGCTGCTGCTTAGGGTACTGCTGCTGGTTAGGGTACTTGCTATACCTCTTCCAGTCAGGTTTCTGTGTATTCTTCCCCTGATCCTTCTGCGGTTTGTTTGGACCTTGGCCATTATTCTGAGAAAGGCCTTGATGCTGGGGTTCAGTCTGCGATTGCATACCAGACTTAGCAGTATCTTTCTTATTCCATGGCTGTTGCCTACGAGTTTGGTACCCATACGCAGTAAAGAAAGCATCAGCCTTTTCCACCATTTGGTTTGCATCCTTCACTTTGCACATCTTGAGCTGGGCCATAAGATCAGCAGGCCATGACTTTTCCAGCTGTGTGCACAGCACAAGGTCGATTATTCCCTCTTGCGTGCTGGGAGTCTCGTCCTTCTCCATCCACTCGCCTAAGTATGCCGTGAGATGGTCAAGGAACTGAACAGCTGTCTCCTTTTCCTGGAGACGCGCCTTCATGAACTGATTCCTAGCGCGATCAATGGTAAGACCGTACGCTTTGATGAGTGCGGTCTTCATCATCTCGTACGTGAGATTATCTCCGTGAATTCTGTGGAGAATGTAGAGGGCAGGGCCCTCAAACAGGCTAAGGAACTGAAGTCACTTAGCTGCCTCATCCAGATCGTACAGCCATGCCATATCTTCGAAACGAGCTATGAATGGCTCGAATTGCTCACCTTTCTTGTAAGAAGGAAGTTTGAGACGTGGAGTTGCTAGGATAGGTGCTGAGAGAGCAGTAGCAGAACTTGGGTTAGCTGCACCCGATGTGCCTGAAGCCAAGGAGTCTCGCTTCAGCTTCAGCACTTCAAGCTCGTGTTTGTCACGTGCCTCGCGCTTGGCGCGCTCTTGTTCTTCACGTGCCTCGCGCTCGGCACGCTCGTGTTCCAGTTCTTTCTCATGTTCCTCGTATTCACGCTTCCTCTCGCGCTCCTCGCACTCCTTCTCTTTCTGACGTTCCTCGCGCTCCTTCTCTTTCTGACGTTCCTCGTATTCACGCTGTTCTTTTTCAAGCTCACACTGAATTTTCCGCTCTTCACGGGCGGCATTCTCACGTTGCTGCTCGTAACTGCAGTGCGACAGGGCACAATCTCTAATTTCCTGGGGGTTAGTAAGCCCCATATCCTTGGCTTCCTGCACGTATGTACCAGTTTCCATCATGCTCAGATTGAGACTGAGTGACTAAGGACTGATATGCTGGCTGGTGTGCAGCAGTCTACCTAAGTAAGAGTGAGTGAGTGGTTCGGTAATAATTTCAAGCTAGGAGTTTCTATCCTGAAATGAGGTCGCCAGATGTCAGGGGGAAAATGAAATATGTATAACAAAGTATAGCTATGTGTGCTAACAATAACTATCAAGTTGATTATTACGAGAGAATCGACTCGAGAAATCAAGTGGCGATTTCACTTTTATTCTGGCTTACTTCGCCAATTCTCTAGAGTCGAGAATTTATAGACTTTCTCAACAGTACACAGCAGAGACTAAATGCTTAAGTAGGCTGTATTACTGTACTGTTGGCCTCTGGGAAAGTTAGTTTCTCCCCTTAACATCCAAAAAAAAAAAATAACAGGATCTTGGCTGAGCCAAACTCCTAGCTAGCACAACGGATTTAAGAATTAATACCAAGAGCTGGCCTAAGTACCAGTCGTGATTAATATAAGGAGTTGTGCTAACTCGGAGTAGCAAAAGTGTACTAAATATGTGGGAAAATCAAACACAACTGTTACATTTAACAAAGCTCAAGAAAACAAACTGTAAATTTATTGAATACAAGAAAATAAATTTACGTTACATGAATCAATTCAAAATCAAAGAAAGGGAAATGCACTCACTCAAGCACTCAGACAAATAGCTAAATAACAAAATCTTAAGCCTACGAAAAACAAAGGAAAATACTAATCGGTATGGATGAGACCGTCGCTAATAAAGTCGATCACCAGGCTGGTGGGAGCTTTGGGAATTCACGCCAATACAGCTGAGACTTCTGAAATTGCTAAGAAAAGAGACCCGCTCGAGCTTTGTGCACAGCACACCCGCACTCTGAGACTATCGCTTGACGACTGACTGTGTTTTTGAGTGTCCGACGTAAGAGACGTATGAAAAAGGTGCGGCCAAGTAACGGCCAGGGAGGCAGAAGTGATAATTCAGAAATTAACGCTCAGAGGAATGCATTGTCTGTACATAAAGACAATCACTCACGAAAGAATGACGAAAGTTTGGGAAATCTGATGCAAATACAAGTACACAAGTGGACGGTTGAGAGAATGGCTAATTCTCACGGACTTCAGAGCTATTCGTCGCTCCCGCAAAATCACTCAATGTCACGATTTGCAATACATAATTTACCGATGTAGAAAATTCGTGACACTAACGAATCAGCTATAATGGTCCACTACTGTAAGAACATAACGGTAACCCTGGACTCCAGCAACCATGTCAGTAAGATCTATCCCAATCCTCTCCAGTGGCTTATTCACTGGAGGCAATTTCTTCCACTGTTGCTGCAATCCAGTGTCTTGTTTGAATCTCTGACAAGCTACACATTTTTTTACATATTCGCACACATCAACCTTAAGATTATGCCAGTAATATAATTCTTCAGGCTTTTTCGTAGTTTTCTTTTGTCTTAGATGACCAGTTAACTCATGTGCATATTGAAGAGCCTGTACAACTAAGGCATGAGGGACTATGAGGCTGTAATAAAGATTATCATGTGCCTTCTCCTGCACAAAATATAACACTTTGTCTATTAAGGCAAACTGATCTAAGGTGGCTTTTGGTAGTCTTTTGGCAGGAACTCGACCAACTTCGAGATACTGTGCTAGTTCTCCCCACACAGGTTCTTCTCTTTGATGGGCCTTCATTTGTTCTCGGTCCAACCTGAGCCAGGTGGCTTCAAGCGGATGGACTACTACTCGAACTAGGCTTGACAACTGACCTGCTGCAAAATTGTTCTTACCCTTGAGGTACTGGATGTCATAGTCATATTTTCGCATTTCTTGGATCCATCGATTCATCCGAGGTGATTTAGTCTTGCGCCTGAATATACTAGTGAGAGTTTGGTGCTCGGTAACTACGGTAAAACGGGTACGCCGTAGATACTGATGGAAATAACGGCACACAAGGACTACAGCTAGGGCCTCTATCTGTTGCTGAATATCGCATTTCACAGGGGTTCAACTTTTTATAAAAATACCCAATCGGCTTGTTGGCACCGTCAGATTGAATCTGGCTCAGGACTCCCCCAACATGAGTGTTACTTGCGTCTGTAGTAACGAAGAATGGTTGTTCTACCTGAGCTCTAACTAAGAGAGGGGCATTCATGAGGCAAGACTTGAGTTGATCAACGGATTTCTAGCATTTGTCCGTCCAGATAAATGTTACCCGAGATTTAGTTAAACTGGTGAGGGGCGTAGCAATTTTTGCAAATGATTTTTTTCTTATGCAAGGAAGAAGGAACCAAAGGCCACGGGCCCACAAACTTTTCCTTCCAAGAATAAACAAAAACAATACAAAAGAGAGCCAAATTCAAGATCCGTTCATTTCGAGATGCCTGGACACACTGTGTTTGAAAGATTGGAGATCATAGGAAGTAGGAAATACAGACAGAGGAAGACAGTTTCAAAGTTGACCAGTTACATACATGAAGGACTGGGAGTAATGGATAACTCTTGCATCAGAAAGTTGGACAGAAAAGGGATGAGAGATTGTTGCTAGA
Source organism: Birgus latro (assembly GCA_018397915.1). NCBI lineage: Eukaryota > Metazoa > Arthropoda > Malacostraca > Decapoda > Coenobitidae > Birgus > Birgus latro. The sequence continues at coordinate 15,225 of JAGKTI010001239.1, read as the reverse complement.
TGGGTACTACGTGCCTGTCGTAGAGGTGGAGGGATGCAAGCATATAGTTCAGAGGAACAGTGGCCGTAGCGATAGAAAAGAGATAAAGATGCAACAGTGCAGCAAAGAGACAGAGGTTGAAGGGAGCTAGTAAGAGGAGGAGATTTAATAAGACGAAAAGCTTTTGACTCAACCCTATTGAGAAGGGCTGTATGTGGGGATCCTCCCCACACATGAGAGTTGTACTCCAAACAGGGGCGAATAAAACCCGTGTATAAAGTCAACTACTGTGCAGGGGTAAAGAAGGTTTGGAGTCGGCCTAGCACACCTAATCTCTTCGAAGCAGATGTCACAAGAGTTGTAACATGTTCTTTCCTAGATAAATCGCGAGTGAATGAAACCCCAAGCATGTTCAAGGATGATGCAGGAATGAGCTGGACATTATTAAACATTAGCAGGTACTCCTGTGGAAGATTTTGCTGGGTCGATATGTGTAAGAACTGAGATTTTGATGCATTAAAAACAAGATATTTTTACCCCAGTCAGAGATATGAGCCAAGTCAGACATTAGGTGTGCCATAGCCTCATCCCTTGTTTGATGAAGTAACTGCTGAGATGGACGTTGGGAGAACCGAATGCAAAGGTGAAGGATGGAATCATCAGTGTACGAGTGGATAGGGTTAGATGTACAGCTTAGGTCATTGATGGATAAAAGGAAGAGAACTGGTGATAGGACAGAGCCCTGAGGAACACTGCTGTTAATAGATCTAGAAGAGCAATGGCCGTCTACAACAGCGGCTATAGAACGACCAGAAATGAAGCTAGAGATGAAGGCACAGATAGAAGGATAGAAACCGTAAGAGGGCAGTTTAGTAATTAACCTGTCCAGTTCCGACCGGATTTTTACCCAGCCTACCCGCAGATCCCGACCGATTTTTGACTTTTTGTTTTTTGGCTGAAACCTTCGCTTTTGGTGAGAAACATCGAACATTCACAGAGAAACCGCGATTGTGAGGTTAGATATGTTGATACAGGTGTCACTCAACCTTACGTTTTCCTTCTTTTTCGGGGTACCTGGCTAAAGAAAACGAACTATCAAAGGGTTGACTAATTCAAGCCACTTTAAATTACGTATTTATATAATTTTATTTCGTACGAATTTGTGTAGTACAAGTCTGTATTGGATTTCACACAATAATATAGGTGTTTAAACGCATTGTTCACTCACCCAAAACCTCAGTATATGACACCGTCCTTTATGACATTACCACCTTATCACTTCAGTTTGTTTCTACCTCTAGCTTCTTTGTTTCTTTGTCCTTCACCTCAGGAATCACCTTCACCGTGAATTTCGTTATTGGAGAGACCGTGGGGCAACATACCTTTACTGGCCTGGTTACAGCTAACAAGTGAATTGCCCAGTGTGGGGGGGGAGGGAAGGGGGGGTTAGGTGGAGCCAGGCAGTATCCCTGCTTGACAGCAGGTAGAGGAAGGTCTCCCACATACCCCTACCAAAAGTCACCCGCAAATGTTGAAAAATGTGCACACAATGGGCCTTGCAATTGAGTGACGTACGATGCACGTCATTGGGTCTGTCCGCGGAAAAAAGTAGCGACGTGCATCGTACGTCAGTGGGACTCGGCAGGTTAAAGATTTATGCCAGACTCGATCGAAAGCCTTTGAGATGTCAAGTGCAATGGCAAAGCTTTCGCCAAAGTCCCGAAAGGAGGATGACCAGGAGTCTGAAAGTAGGTTAAACAATCGCCAGTAGAGCATCCCTGACGGAGCCCATACTGAGGATCAGAAAGAAGGTTGTGATGGGAAAGATGCTTTAAAATTTTTCTGTTAAGAATAGTCTCGAACACTTTTGAAACACAGGATGTCAAAGCAAATGGACAGCACCGGAATCGTCTAAGGTGGAATTGGAGGAGAAAGTCTGAGTGAAGAGATCTACTTTATCAGCAGAAGAAATTGCTACAAAGCCATCAGAGCAGAAAAGAGGAGGGAAAGATGATGAGGTACAGCTGTTAGAAAGGTTTTTGGAAAGATGCCAGAAGGAGCGTGAAGAATTTGAGTTGGAGATTTGAGAACATTTAGTGTGTATGAAATTACTTTTAACAGAGCGAAGAACAGACTTAGCAAGATTCCGGGCAGAAACATACGACTGATTGATTTGGAACATGTTTTCTTTAAAATCCGCACATTCCTAGAAATTGCCTTACTTCCTTTACGGTGGTGGGAGGTTTCATCTTTGCAACCACTTCAACATTAGTTTGCTTCCTTTGGCAGATATCTGATGACCTAGGAAGGTGACTTCTTGATAACCGAATTTGCACTTTCTGAGATTTAGTTTCACTCCGATGTCAGTGAGTAATTCGAAAAGTTGCCTCAGCCGTTCTAGTAGGACAGGAAAGTCAGGTGCCCAAAGGATGAAATAATCCAAATAATTCTTAACCCAACCCTTCTGTTAAGACAGTTGCTAGTACTGAAACCATTCGCCTGGAGAATATTGCGGGGGAACAATTGGGACCGAATGTGTGACGTCAAAATTGGTATAGTGCGACCCCTTCACTGAAGGTAGTGAGGTCACGACTTTCTTCATCTAACAGAATTTGGAAATACACCTCTCGCATGTCAAGAGTGACATAATACTGATGTCCGGCCGCTTGTTCAGCTAGTTCATCCAACCATGGGAGGGGGTAGATGTCAGTCGCGAGGTGTTGATTCACATGACGATAATCAAGACACATGCGTTTGCTACCATCCGGCTTATTTACAGGTACAATAGATGACACCCAGGCTGCGGTAGGTCGTTCTATGAGTTCTCTGTCCTGCATATCTTCTAGCATACTGCAATGATCAGGTTCGCTTGTTCGGGATAGCGCTATATAGGTCCACAACTGGGCTGAGGATTAATATGAGCAAGAGAGCGACTGATGAGTCCTAACTCATTTCTGTTGAGAATAAAGAGAGGGGCGTGCTTAAGAATTAACTGATTTAAATTTTCTTGCTGGGCTTTAGTAACATGTTGTCAGTTTAGTTCTCTAATTAGTTCTTTCAACCTCTGATCACTTGTCTCGCTTTGTCTGACTTGATCACTTTCTGGGAGAAGTTCATTGTGAGTTTGAGTGACATTAACCCTGCCAAGAGGTGGATTATTTATTCTCATGTATGATACAGCAATTGTGCCCTTACGAAATACCTTCTCCTTCTTAGTCGCATTAGTGTGTGGGAGGTAGAAGGAATTCTCAGAACTGACTTTGACTAAATAAGGGTGACTGCTATGACTGACCCTAGGTTGAGGATAAATGATAAGGTTAGTGCCGGGATCTTCTTTTACAGGGACGGGCATAAACTTAGACTGATATGGGTCTACTTTCATGGTGGTAAGAAGATTGATTTGCGAAAAGTGTTGTGATGGGTTGGAGGGTTTGACTGGGTCAGCTTTCACTCTTTTGACTTTGTTCCTTTGTTGGCGAATATGATTCACAACACAAGGGGCGCCTCCCCATAACATGATTCTCCTTGTTCCATCCCACATGAGAGGAGCTTGACCTAGTGCATTGCAACCTAGGAGCAGATCTGTATTGATATAAGAATTTGGCACTACCGGGAACCATTGTTTATGGATTTACTCATCTCCTACTCCGATTTCTGCCCGCAGCATTCCTAAAATTCTCAGAGGGGCGCCTATGACTCCTTGTAAACGAGGCGGGTTTCGCCGTGTATTTACTTCTCTCCCGATTCACTGAAAAGCTGATTCCTTAATTAGAGTGTAGCTACTCCCGGTATCAACTGTATCTTCTACTATCTTTCCATTTATCACTACACTGATGGTGGGGGATGTATGACCGCCGGTTAGTCATAATTTCTGGGGTGTATCTCGTGAATCTTTCGATGTGGTGTCATTTTGTTCAGGAGGTTTATAATTACGTCCAGGACACCCACGGTCTCCATGACGACATCCGGTCTGCAGCACTCAAAACAATGTCTTGGAGGAGGTTTGCCCCAACACTCATGGAGACTATGTGATGAAGCTAAACAGTGGGCACAATATTTACAGCTGCCCATTATTCACTCGCGCTAGGCTAGATTTGAGCTCGTCGACCCGGCGTTTTAATTCATTCACTTCATCTTTCGGTTCTTCTGCACTTGAATGATCTGCCTGGTTCACAGAGATGGACGGCAACGACCGATTCTCGATTTTTTCCCCCTTGACGTTATTCTTGGAAGGTACTGCATTGACACGAAGGGTCTGACACTTCCAACAACTGACGTTCTTTTTCTTCTCTATCTAGGAACTTCTTTAACGGGTATTATTCGTCTAGGAATCCCTCGAGTTTTTCTCGTGACGAGAGAGGTAAGCCATACCACAGCTTCCGTTTGATTGCTTTGTCGTGGTTGGAGAACTTTTCATTAAGGAATTTATGCTCTATCGCCGCATGCTGGCGATGGAACGGTGTGTGAAAGCCTGGGGTGACTCTATCCAATCATAACATTGATTCTAATTCCTGCCAAGCCCGGTCAATGCTGACTTCGATGGCAAACTCTGTTCGAAGAATATTCTTAAGTGCTGGCCGTGAGACTACTCGGTGCTTTGTCTGGTTGTTACGAATGAAAATAATCTGCATGCGCATCACATCATCCGAATCACATTGTTCAACTAATTTATAAAACATTTCCAGCCGTGCTGCTGCATCGATACCCTGTAACTGGTGGAGTCCCAGAATCGGAATATCGTGATCCTTTGTGAGGCTCCCTTTTGCTCTCATTGTTGGATGTGGGTTAGAAGATAGAGGCTAGGATGGATTCGCGGAGGACCGTTGAGCTTCAAACTCGTCTAATTCGTCAACTTACTGAGTAAATCTAGGAGGTTCTGCCTCCTCTTTAATTTGAATTTTTGTACTATCCCGCCAGCTCATTGTGTTAAGAGAGGGAGTTTACTCTCATTTCTATACTGTCTTACTCTGCTTTCCTTGACTTGTGACCCCTAATTTCCGTTAACAACTTATCTTCCACCTTTCTCCTTTCACTAGACCAAACCACAAAATACATACTGTAAGTTGTGTTCCCTTGTCGATATTCATTCTACTCGTATTATTGGTGAAGAATAATTTTGCTTGTCCTTCAGGAGCTTTAAAGATCATTAATTTTAGAAATACTGCGAGATTAACCCGCCAAGTCCCACCGACGTATGATGCACGTCGCTAGTTTTTTCCGCGGACAGATCCACCGACGTGTATCGTACGTCACTCAATTGCAAGGCCCACTGTGTGCACATTTTTCAACATTCGCGGGTGATTTTTGGAAGGTATATGTGGGAGACCTTCCTCTACATGTTTTCAAACGGGTATACTGCCTGGCCCCACTTAACCCCCCCTCTCCACCACACTGGGCAATTGACCTGTTAGCAGCAACCTGGCCAGTAAAGGTATGTTGCCCCACGGTCTCTCCAATGACAAAATTCACGGTGAAAATGATTCCTGAGGTGGAGGACAAAGAAACAAAGAAGCTAGAGGTAGAAACAAACAGAAGTGATGAGGTGGTAATGTCATAAAGGAAGGTGCCATATACTGGGGTTTTGGGTGAGTGAACAATGCTTTTATCGCCTATATTATTATGTGAAAACCAATATAGACTTGTTCTACACATAAATTCGTACCAAATGAATAAATAAATATGTAATTTAAAGTGGCTTGAATTAGTTAACCCTTCCATAGTTCGTTTTCTTTAGCCAGGTACCCTGAAAAGAAGGAAAATTAAGGCTAAATGACACCTGTATCAACATTTTTAACCTCAGGAGGGCGATTTCTCTATGAATTTACGATGTTTCTCACCAAAAGCGGAGATTTGAGCCAAGAAAAAGAAAAGTTGAAAATCGGTCGGGATCTGTGGGTAGGCTGGGTAAAAAAACGTTCGGGACTGGGCGGGTTAAGTGGGCCTCTAGTGTACTGTTACTGAGGGTTTCTATCTCGATTCATTCATCAGCTGTAACAATATAGCACAACAAGATTCCATCCCACAATAATATCTCATCCCACCGCTTTAGCCACCAGTGTAATACCCGGATTTTTAATACCCATGTAATGGTTGGAAATTTTAGTGTCACTAGAGTAATGATGAAGGATGTTGTTGTCAGTATATTAAACAGAATTTGAGCTGCCACCAGTCTCATGATTAGACAATAGAGAATACGGGAAATAGGGTGATGTGATCTTATTGTCAAATAGGGTAGCGTGATCTCGATGAGGCTTTAGAGATTATGGTAAATGGGGTAGGGTGAAGTTATTTACTGGGCGTGAACAAGTGATATTAGTACCTCTTGCGGGCCACAGAATCTCACGTATACTACTTCTTAGAGGATAGCACAATTCAAACTCAAGTGTCTTAACCTAAGATTTACTAAATAATAATAAAAAAAATAAGAACAAAAAGAAAAGATTACTCTTTGAACTATGAATGAACAAAAACTGAAAGACGAATTACTCTTCGAACTGTGAATGACACAGCAGATGAAGTCTAATCAAGATCTATAAGTCTAAGAATATGAATCTTCACAACTAAACTAATATTCAGAAGAAGCAGATACATATGAATATGAATCTTCACAAATTGAATTAACACGTAAATACAGTAATCCCGTGGTCACAGATGGAATCTGCAGAAATGCAAAGGATACAGATACACGCGAATATAGTAATCCGGTGGTCACAGATGGACTCTGTGGGAAATCAAAAGATCAGATATATGTGAATATAGTAATCCCGTGGTCACAGATGGACTCTGCGGGAATTCAAAAGATACAGTATACCAAATGGTTGGATAATTCAAAATGGACGAGCCAATATTCACTAAAATTACGAGAGCTACAGGGGAGAATTTAGTGTGAAATGGGTGTGAGGCAGATAGACCTGGGCCAGCCGGTGTCAGGTACTCGGAATCTGCAACGGCAGAAGAGTGGAGCAGCAGTAGTTATTCAATACTAGAGGAGTTAGGGGAAATATCAACAAGTTAACTGATTAACATATAACACGAACATGAGGGAGGGGAGGTGGAAATTTCAGTGGTCAAGTACTGACCTGCAACGGTCGAAGAGTGGAGTGGAAGTGGCTGTTGTGTGTTGCTCCTGGTCTTTTATACACTTCTATTACAATATTTGGGAATTGGCTAGAACTTTAACTGATTAATTGCAACATCAAGGTCTCTTCTATGATTTCTAAACAGTATGAAAAATACGTTTGCACTCGACATAAATGGAAAAAGTGACTTACGATGTGTAAAAATTTTTAAATAAGTGTACGGGATCTTTAATTGCCTCGAAGCCAAGACGAATGAGAATCTGAACAATTTATCGCAATGCTGTGGTTGCTGGGCCTATGTGACTGACAACACGAGTGTAATCATGTAAATTTTCGCACTCACAAATGACTATCATCAACAACTATAACTCAGACAACTCTCAAATCACCACTACATAGTTCAAATGGGAAACACTATTAACACTGATACATAAATTCCTGGATTAGAATACGAAAGAAGATATTTGCGATTGTTAACTCTTGCTGAAGCTTCCACGGCTGTGCGTGTTCGCTGAGAATTAGCTGATCCATATGTACAAATGTTAACCATATTCATACAACTGCTTGACTTAGTATTATCAATAGTAGAAACATACTCATTATGAATATGAATAAAAACTAAACTTAAATATACGCCTTAACGGCTAAACATTACACTGTGCAGATTATATTTACAATACTATTTATGCTTAAGAGTACACTTACAATGCTAACTAACAATAAGCTTATACGACACATAGGCTGAACTTAAAATTACGGCACAACACGGGTTCTTTCTCTAGGAGAAATTTTTTTAAACATCGGAAGCCATCATCCAATTACTCTTTTATTTATACTTCCCAGGGATGTGTGTGCAGGCAGGATGGACTTACAAAATTTGACTTGCAACCCCTCTGCGAACTCAAGATAAAAATTTCCCTGACTCTTCCTCCAATAAGTGGCACCTGTCGGTCCTCGAAAAAAAAAAATCGCGTACCTCAGGGGGTCGCTTTTGACACGATAAAACTCTCCAAATTCAGTAGAAACATGTGCCTCAGCCAACCTCCTGCCTGGGTGGCAACATGGTCGTCTCACCCGGACTGACCCAGACTCCCACTGCCAGGATCGCCCCAGGGGCGCTTTCCATTCACACTACCTACCATCACATTCACACTTCCATTCATTCATTCTTACGTTTCCAGCTCTCCACCTAGTACTGAACGAGTGCCTGTCAGGTCCTGAAGTCAGTGCACATCCTAGACCGTGTTGACTGTAATTTGAGGGGGTCCCATGGTTTTCCCTCGAATTAAGGCGATTCCACTGAACTGGACTGCACCTATAACTCAAACTCCAGTGAACTCTAGACACAGTCAATAGTCAGACAGTCCACCCCGCACACATCTCCCATTCCTTCACTTGACTTATTTAATATTCATACTGTGAGTATGTTTCGACTGTTCATTATACAAAGTTGAGCCTTTGTATGAATATGATTAACGTTTGGATACATGGATCAGCCAATTCCCAGCCAACACGCACAGCCGCGTAAGCATTGACAACACGAGTGAATATCTGCTTTCGCGCTCTAATCCAGGAATTTAAATGTCAGTATTAAGAGTGTTCCCCTTTTGAACTATGTAATGGTTATCTGAGAGTTGTCTGAGTTATAGTTTTTTTTTTTTTTATGTGTCCGACTCTGGGCATAGGCTTTACAGCCTGCTATCAAGGCCCAGTCGTCCTCCTACATACCATACACCTCTACATGTCACCACTTCGGCGCTTAACACCCACCGTCCATATTGAATACATGCTAGGGCTGTCTCATACAGGACTGGTGTATTGGTATTAGCGGGGTCATTTTTACGACATGTCGGCGGGTCTTCTGGTAGATCAGTAAAGCCTGATTTAATGAAATTCAAATCCTTAAACTGGTCCCTGCACCAGCGAGGATTCGAACCTGGGTCCCACGGGACCGCAAGCCAACTCTCTACCGATCGAGCTACCGCCTCCCCTAAAGTTGTTGATGATAGTCATTTGTGAGCACGAAAATTTACATTATTACACCCGTGTTGTCAGTCACATAGGCCCAGCAACCGCAGCATAGCGATAAATTGTTCAGATTCTCATTCGTCTTGACTTCGAGGTAATTAAAGTTCCCGTACGCTTATTTAATATTTTTAAACATTTTAAGTCACTTTTTCTAATTATGTCGAGTGCAAACGCAATTTTCATACTGTTTAGAAATCTTAGAAGAGACCTTGATATTCCAATTAATCAGTTAAAGTTCTAGCCAATTCCCAAGTACTGTGATAAGAGTTTATAAAAGACCGGGAGCAGCACACAACAGCCACTGCCGCTCCACTCTTCCACCGTTGCAGGTCAGTACTCGACCATTGAATTTCCCCCCCTCCTCTCCTCTTGTTCGTGTTATACGTTAATCAGTTGACTTGCTGATGTTTCCCCTAACTCTTGTACTGAATATCCACTGCTGCTCTACTCTTCTGCCGTTGCAGATTGCAAGTACCTGACGCAGGCTGGCCCAGGTCTAACTGCCTCACGCCCATTTCACACTAAATTTCCCCCTTAGCTCACGTAATCCTAGTGAATAACGGCTGGTCCAGTTTGAATTATCCATCCATTTGGATACTGTATCATTTGAATTCCCACAGAGCCCATCTGTGATCAAGGGATTACTATATTCACATATATCTGTATCTTTTGATTTCCTGCAGAGTTCATCTGTGGCCATGGGATTACTATATTCGCGTGTATCTGTATCCTTTGCATTCCTGCAGAGTCCATCTGTGACCAGGGATTACCATATTTAAGTGTACTGTACCAGTACCATTATGAGTGTTAATTCAATTTGTGAAAATTCATATTCATGTGTATCCGTCTTTTTTAAATAATAATTTAGTTGTGAAAATTCATATTCTTAGCATTGTAGATGCTGATCATACTTCGTCTGCTTTGTGTCATTCACAGTTCGAAGAGTAATTGTCTTTCAGTTCTTGTTCATTCATGTTTCGAAGAGTAATCTGTTTTTTTTTTAATTTATTTATTTACTTTTTATTATTTAGTAAATCTTAGGTTAAGTTAGATGAGTTTGAATTTTTCTATCCTCTAAGGAGTAGTATACGTGAGATTGAGTGGCCCGCGAGGGGTACTAATATCTACTTGCTCACGCCCAGTAAAAAACTTCACGCTACCCTATTTACCAACATCTCTAAAGCCTCTTTAACATCACACAACCTCATTTCCCATATTAGTGTCTGATCATCAGACTGGCAGCAGCTCAAATTCTGTTCAATATACTGACAATAATATCCTTCATCATTACCCAGGTGGCAGCACAATCTCTAGGACTCTGATTGTTACGCTGGTGACACTAAAATTTCCCATCATAACATGGGTATTAACAATCCGGGTATTACACTGGTGGCTAAAGCGGTGGGATGAGATATTGTTGTGGGATGAGATTTTGTTGTCTTACATTGTTACAGTTGATGAATGAATCGAGATAGAATCCCACAGTAATAGTACACTAGAGGCCCACTTAATCTCGCAGTATTTCTAGAATTAATGATCTTTAAAGCTCCTGAAGGACAAGCAAAATTATTCTTCACCAATAATACGAGTAGAATGAATATCGACAAGGGAACACAACTTACAGTATGTATTTTGTGGTTTGGTCTAGTGAAAGGAGTAAGGTGGAAGATAAGTTGTTAACGGAAATTAGGGGTCACATGTCAAGGAAAGCAGAGTAAGACAGTATGGAAATAAGAGTAAACTCCCTCTCTTAACACCATGAGCTGGCGGGATAGTACGAAAATTCAAATTAACGAGGAGGCAGAACCTCCTAGACTTACTCAGTTAGTTGACGAATTAGACGAGTTTGAAGCTCAACGGTCCTCCGCGAATCCATCCTAGCCTCTATCTTCTAACCCTCATCCAACAATGAGAGCAAAAGAGAGCCTCACAAAGCCTTGCGATATTCAGATTCTGGGACTCCACCAGTTACAGGGTATCGATGCAGCAGCTCGGCTGAAAATGTTTTATGAATTAGGTGAACAATGTGATTCGGATGATGTGATGCGCATGCAGACTGCGAAGGGTAGAGTAAGCCCTGAACTTACCATTATCATTCATAACAACCAAACAAAGCACCAAGCAGTCTCTTAAGAATTTCCTTCGAACAAAGTTTGCCATCGATGTCAGTACTGATCAGGCTTGGCAGGAATTAGAACCAATGTGTTATGATTGGATAGAGTCACCCCAGGCTTTCACACAACGTTTCATCTGCCAGTATGCGGCGATAGAGCATAAATTCCTTAATGAAAAGTTCTCCAACCACGACAAAGCAATCAAACGGAAGCTGTGGTATGGCTTACCTCTCTCGTCACGAGAAAAAGTTGAAGGATTCCTAGACGAATAATACCCGGTAAAGAAGTTCCTACATAGAGTAGAACATGAACGTCAGTTGTTGGAAGTAAGTCAGACCCTTCGTGTCAATGCGGTACCTGCCGAGAATAACGTCAAGGGAAGAAAACTCGAGAATCGGTCGGTGCCGTCCATCTCTGTGAACCAGGCAGATCATTCGAGTCCAGATGGACCGAAAGATGAAGTGGATGAATTAAAACGCCAGGTCAGCGAGCTCAAATCTAGCCTAGCGCAAGTGAATAAAGGGCAGCCTAGCAACTCCAGAACATCTAGTGGTAAATATTGTGCCCACTATTTAACTTCATCACATAGTCTCCAAGAGTGTTGGCGGAAACCTCTTCCCGAACATTGTTTTGAGTGCTGCAGACCCGGATGTAGTCGTGGAGACCGTGGGTGTCCAGGACGTAATTATAAACCTCCTGAATAATATGACACCACATCGAAAGATTCACGAGATACACTCCAGAAATTATGACTAACCGCGGTCATACATCCCCCACCATCAGTGTAGTGATAAATGGAAAGATAGTAGAAGATACAGTTAATACCGGGAGTAGCTACGCTCTAATTAAGGAATCAGCTTTTCAGTGAATTGGGGGAGAAGTAAATACACGGCGAAACCCGTCTCGTTTGCAAGGAGTCACAGGCGCCCCTCTGAGAATTTTAGGAATGCTGCGGGCAGAAATCGGAGTAGGAGATGAGAAGATTCATAAACAATGGTTCCAGGTAGTGCTAAATTTTAATATCAATACAGATCTGCTCCTAAGTTGCGATGTACTAGGTCAAGCTCCTCTCATGTGGGATGGAACAAAGAGAATCATGTTATGGGGAGGCGCCCCTTGTGTTGTGAATCATATTCGCCAACAAAGGAACAAAGTCGAAAGAGTGAAGGCTGACCCAGTCAGACCCTCCAACCCATCACAACACTTTTCGCAAATCAATCTTCTTACCACCATGAAAGTAGACCCATATCAGTCTAAGTTTATGCCCGTCCCTGTAAAAGAAGATCCCGGCACTAACCTTATCATTTATCCTCAACCTAGGGTCAGTCATATCAGTCACCCTTATTTAGTCAAAGTCAGTTCTGAGAATTCCTTCTACCTCCCACTCACTAATGCGAGGAAGAAGGAGAAGGTATTTCGTAAGGGCACAACTGTTGGATCATACGAGAGAATAGATAATCCACCTCCTGGTAGGGTTAATGTCACTCAGATTCTCAATGACCTTCTCTCAGAAAATGATCACGTCAGACAAAGCGGGACACGTGTTCAGAGGTTGAAAGAACTAATTAGAGAACTAAACTGGCAACATCTTACTAAAGTCCAGCAAGAAGACTTAACTCAGTTAATCCTTAAGCACGACCCTCTCTTTATTCTCGATAAAAATGAGTTAGGACTCATCAGTGGCCCTCTTGCTCATATTAAAGTAGCTGATCCTCAGCCCAGTCATGGACCCATGTACTGCTATCCCGAACAAGCGAAGTAGATCATTGCAGGTATGCTAAAAGATATGGAGGACAGAGAAACCATAGAACGATCTACCCCGGCCTGGTTGTCACCTATTGTACTTGGAAATAAGCCGGTTGGTAGCAGATGCATGTGTCTCGATTACGATCATGTGAATCAGCACCTCAGGACTGACATCTACCCACTCCCACGGTTGGATGAACTAGCTGAACAAGCGGCCGGACATCAGTATTATGTCACTCTTGACAGGCAAGAGGCGTACTTCCATAATCTGCTAGATGAAGAAAGTCGTGACCTCACTACCTTCAGTGAAGGGGTCGCACTATACCGATTTTGACGTCTCCTACTCGGTCTCAATTGTTCCCCCACAATATTCTCCAGGCGAATGGTTTCAATACTAGCACCTCTCTTACAGAAGGGTTGGGTTAAGAATTATTTGGATGATTTGATCCTTTGGGTACCTGACTTTTCTGTCCTACTAGAGCGGCTGAGGCAACTTTTCAAATTACTCACTGACAACGGAGTGAAATTAAATCGCAGCAAGTGCAAATTCGGTTGTAAAGAAGTCACCCTTCTAGGTCATCAGATCTCTGCCAAAGGAAGCAAACCTGATTCAAAGAATGCTGAAGCAGTCGCAAAGATGAAACCTCCTACCACCGTAAAGGAAGTAAGGCGATTTCTAGGAATGAGTGAATTTTACAGAAAACATGTTCTATCATTTGCAAAAATTGGTACGCCCTTCACCAACTTAACTAACTCTCGGGTAATATTTATCTGGGCGGACGAATGCCAGCAATCCTTTGAACAACTAAAGTCTTGCCTAATGAATGCCCCTATCTTAGTTAGTGCTCAGGTAGAACAACCATTCATCCTCACTACAGACACTAGTAATGCTCGTGTTGGGAGAGTCCTGAGCCAGATGGTGCCAACAAGTCGATTAGGTATTTTTCTAAAAAGTTGAACCCCTATGAAACGCGATATTCAGCAACAGATAAAGAGGCCCTAGTTGAAGTCCTTGCGTGCCGTAACTTCCAGCATTATCTATGGGGTACCTGCTTTACCGTAGTTATTGACCACCAACCTCTCACTAGTATACTCAAGTGCAAGACTAAATCACCTCGGATGAATCGTTGGATCCTGGAAATGCGAAAATATAACTATGACATCCAGTACCTCAAGGGTAAGAACAATTTTGCAGCAGGTCAGTTGTCAAGCCTAGTTCGAGTACTAGTCCATCCGCTTGAAGCCACCTGGCTCAGGTTTGGATCGAGAACAAATGAAGGCCCGTAAAAGAGAAGAACCTGTGTGGGGAGAACTAGCACAGTATCTCGAAGTTGGTCGAGTTCCCGCCAAAAGACTACCAAAAGCCATCTTAGATCAGTTTGCCTTAATAGACAAAGTGTTATATTTTTTGCAGGAGAAGGCACATGATAATCTTTATTACAGCCTCATAGTCCCTCATGCCTTAGTTGTACAGGCTCTTCAATATGCACATGAGTTAACTGGTCATCTAAGACAAAAGAAAACTATGAAAAAGCCTGAAGAATTATATTACTGGCATAATCTTAAGGTTGATGTGTGCGAATATGTCAAGAAATGTGTAGCTTGTCAGAAATTCAAACAGGACACTGGACTGCAGCAACAGTGGAAGAAATTGCCTCCAGTGAATAAGCCACTGGAGAGGATTAAGATAGATCTTATTGACATGGTTGCTGGAGTCCAAGGTTATCATTATGTTCTTACAGTAGTGGACCATTATAGCCGATTCATTAGGTTCTTCCCCCCTCACAACAAAACAGTCCACACACATCACAGACAAACTTGGGCAGTATGTGGCAGACTATGGCACACCACGCAATATCGTAATGGACAACGGAGGCGAGTTCACCAGCAGGGACTTTCAGCGGTTCTGCCAGCGACACCAAATCACCCTCTACTACACGACCCCCTATCATCCTTTAGGGAACGAGATCACCGAGCGGATGCATCGGACACTGAAGTTGGTCCTTCCCGCCTTATGTCAGGGCCACGTCTTCGCTGGCCCCAGTTGCTCCAGCCATGTCAGATTGCCATGAATCAGGCGGTTCATACATCCACGGGACAGCAACCCTACTTCACCTTCTTCTCTCACCATCCACCTGGGCTGGTCGGTGCACCCTTACCCTCCGTCGACGGTGAGGAAGACGAGAGGGCTGTCGCTCTTGCTCTCATTCGGGAAACACACCAGAAGACGATGCGTCAGTATAGAGACGTGGCTAACCGAAGGCGGAAGAATCAAGCGG